>CAIGRT010123298.1:0-10702 GCA_903798405.1 Fraxinus platypoda | reverse complement strand
GAGATGGTTAGAGAGTTGATTTAGGGTTTTAAAATGAATTTGGTGGGGGTAGATAGTAGGGTGGGTATATAGGTTAATTTAATTTTATAATATTATTATTAATATTAATTGTGAAATTAAAACCTGATTTTAGATTAATTAAAGTATAAACCTGATTTTCAGAAACATCAAACTAAACACCTGATTTAGTGTAATTTCCACTAAAATTAATTGTTGACCTTAATTTAAATTAAAATATGAATTTTAATTTTTGCCAAACAAGGACTAATACTATTTCACGCTTTTCATATAATTTCACATTTCCCTTTTCCATGTCCAAATGAACTATGTTTTGCATCCATATATGTTTCTTATTTTGGAGTAGGGAGGAGAGACACACATTTTCCCCATCCAATTTCGTATTGCCTATTACCCCGCAAATTGTTATATGAAAGCTACTTGCACTTTTGGAAAAGTGAATAATTAATAACGATGATGAGGCTTTAGGTATATATGCTACTCCAATATCTAATCTACTGATAAAATCTGTCCTACCTCCAATCCAATTTCAATTGTGCTACACAAACAGGTTCAAAGACCAAAAACAGTGAGGACACATGTCGAGATATGATTGAATAGTTTGAAAAAAAATAAAAACACAATACTCAATTATTATCTGCCACATCACCATGTCCATCCATCCCTATCATTGAACATGTTCAAATAACATTATTCATCCAATTTACCTGTAGATATTGCTCTCCACTAATAGAGTATCAATGGTTGCAACTACACGCTTCTAGAAAATTAATTTCTAATCAATGATGCTATATATTAAGAAGTTTTGGAAGGCTCGTGTTCCAATTATTTATTTGATTGAATTGAATAGAATAGTGTGTATTTAAAATGTGACGTAGTGTAATCCCACTAGTAAAATGAGTTCAAAGCTGACACAACCAAGGAACAAAACAAGGTACAATAATGCCACTGCGAAGACAAAAGTGATAAGAAACTCTATCCCCACTAAGATTAGATGGACACCTAAAAATTCGGTTTATATTCCTTCAAATTTTTTTTTCAAAAATTTCTAAGAATGGAAACTTTAATTCAATAAATAGAAAGTCACTTTCTTTGTCACCTCAATATGAACTAGTCATGATCAGTTACTATTTCTCTCATGTGTTCGATAAGCTCTAATAAAAAATTATTGAAGAGAAAAAGCTCGGTCAAAAAATCATTATTTAAGAAAATACATTTTTGAGATTCTGATGCATAGGTTGATGTTGTCTAATAGGGAGTTTCTTACATATTCGATCTTTTACTTTCGTAGCACCTTTGTCACAATCGAGTGATGTTATCCTGGTGCCTCTAGTTTCCTAGAACTGCATGCAGAAGGATATTTGTTTCATTTCTTTGCATGAAATGAATATCGATTGAATTTGTTAAGATTATTTTCACACATCTTCCACAAATAAGATGGTTAAATATGGAACAAAGAAAAAAGGGCCATGAAATATTTGCAAACAAGTGGCCTATACTTTTTTTGCAAGCTGTGACGTCATGGCGACAGGTTACCCAATTTTAGCTGGTGTCGTGACCTTGCTTGTCCTAAGTATCAAGTGTTAGTCTAGCTCATGGTAGGTATCTTTCTCTTCTCCACCTAAAGGGAAATAATAATACAAAATATAGTTTTGTTAAAATTTTATTTCAAAATTGAAATTAACATTTGAGCATTTGATAAAAATATATTTTATTTCATTTATTATATAAAATAACTATAATAGGTACGGATTATACTGTAAAATTTGTTTTTATTTTTATAATAATGTGTACTATTATTAAAAATTTATTGAAGACAATAAATTCACTTTTGGAATGGGAAATATTAATATTTATCATCAAATTCAAAATTTTGTAGAATTAGAAAATAGAACATGAGGAATGTTATTATAGAATATATTTATTGTGAATGATGGATGAGACTTTATTATTATAAAATAGAAAACCAATAAATCTAGAATAATAACAAACTTAAATATAAAAAAGAAATTAATTTTATTCATAGGTTAAAATTAATATTTCAATAATAATAAAGATAATCATATTCACACAACATCTTAATTGTGGTCAATGTCTTTAATCTTTGCTTATTTCTGGACTTGTGTCCTAACTTTTTTGTCAAATTCTTGTCAACAATTTTCTATTAATTTGTACATCTTTCTCTAGTGATAGTCTCCATCAAAAGAAATTGTTAGGACATAAAACGACTTAATCTCTCTTAATTTTAATTAATCGAACAAATTTTCGATAAAATATTTACCCCTTATATTAACGCCCGTTGGAAAAAAATATTTTGATAAAAATCCTCATCAGAGACAAGATATGCTAATTAATTGAAGGTTAAAGATGAATATGCGATGGACATAAGTGAAAAATTAAAAAGCATTGGGGATCTTCATTGAAATAACAAAAAGAATAGTGTGAATATAATTACACAATCGATAATTGTTAATGATGGATGAGACTTTATTATTGTAGAATAGAATACAAATAATGTAGAATAAATAGAAAAGAAATTATTCATGGGTTAAAGTTGGCGTTTTGATAATAGATAATTGAAAAAGTCGAAAGTAGAATTTCAAATGTTAATATTTTGCTGTTTCTCAAATGTTACGAGAGGTACAAATTTTTCATAATCAATTTTTCTAAATTTACGAACATCTAAACTAGTGTGCTTGTTTGAGAAGCAGAAGTTGGGGCTTTGAAAGCAATCCCAGATCAAGCATAGACAATTTCGTGCCAAATGTTTTCGAGCATTTCCTAGGATAAAATCAAGGATTATTCTAGTGGTNACCGACCCTCCCTCCAATGAGGAGGCGCCGGGTGTCCATTATGGATACCCCGATGTAAGAGGTGATGTACCTCTAGCATCTCCCTAAAATCAATCTTGTTTTAAAGGACTTGTTATCATCGTCACAAAGAAATCGGTGAACAAGTTTTCTGATTTGTATACAAAGCTTCAAACCCAAAATTTTTAGAAGAGAAATTTCAAGAATTTAAGACAGTAAACAATCTCATGAAAGAAGAAAGTTTGATATATAGCCCTTAGCTGTGGAAAGTAAAAAACGTCTGTCTTTGAATGCTGATGGACCTTAGCCATTTAAAAAACATAGTTTTGTTTGAAGAATGTGTGATTAAAAAGTAAGAAAAAATTTTAGATTTACGTGTAGAATATTTTATTATAAGATTGAAAATGAATATGAAAAATAAATTAAAGTAAAGTAAATTAATTTATACTTCAATCTACCAAAACTATTACATAGAAATTCCTTAATTCTTATTTGCAACCAAGATCTGTTATTAAAGTCGATGGAAAATAAAACTTTAAAGCTGACAGTGACAGATTACTGTAGGTTTAAAAAAAACATGCTGTCTATAAATACCAGCGGTTTGAGAGCCATTTACATATAACACTGCCAGAATTAACATAAAGATGAGAATGATGGAGGAGAAAGTTTGTCATGTTGAAAAGAAAAAGGGTGGCGTCATCACTATGCCATTCATCTTTTGTAAGCTTATACATCAACTCATGTAGATGAATTTTCTTTCGTGACTCTGGGTGAAACATTATAAGAGTCTGTTCGGCATGCTTTGGAAAAGTCAAAATGAGCTTTTGAGACTCAAAAGCTATTTTTGGACTAGTTTGACTAACTATATGAAAGTATTTTTACTAGTTAGAAGAGTTTTTAGAGAAAAGTGATTCAACGTAACTTTCTCTAAAAGCACTTTCAGAATAGAAAGTCCTTTTAAAAATTAGTTTCCAAATAAAAACCAAGGTAACTTTATTCAAAAACTCTTATATAGGAAGCAAAAACAAAAGATATGCCAAACGGGCCATAAATCTGTGTAGTTTCCTTGTTTGTTTTTTGATATTCACTATGTTTTTATTACCTGAAGAAGGGAACGGAGCTTAATCCCCGACACCATGTTTTCGTGCAGCAAATGAAATATGCGAGAAGTTGGCAGTGGTTGGTTTTAGTACAAACATGATTAGTTATTTAACGAGCCAGCTACATCTACCACTGACTAAAGCAGCCAATACTCTAACAAACTTCGGCGGGACTGCAGCCTTAACTCCGTTGCTTGGAGCATTTGTTGCCGATGCCTTTGCCGGAAGATTTTGGACCATATTAATTTCTTCCATTATATACCAAATAGTTAAGTTTCTCTTCTGTTATCTTCTTTAGAAAGAGAGGACAAGTGGACAAATGCACATGAGATTTTCTTATTTTCAATTGTTTTGACAGAGACTTATTTTTTTTACGCTTAGTTACCTCATTGGAAATGATTGCCATCTTAATGTTTTTCTCTGATAAATTCATAATAGAAACATACATTAGTTTTGATGCACATGTACCATATAAATTTTGCATGTAACTTTTCAGAGTGATACCAACTAGGAAGAGATGCAACCTATTGTCAACAGGCAAATAGCCAATTCCAGACATCAAAACAGGTACCGACCCTTAGGATCGCAAATCTTCCTAGTGGATCATCGTGGTCTGCAACACAATTTCTAATGCTAAGGATCCTCAGATTCTGGATACTAGTGAGAAAATAGAGAAAACTACAACTGTCAGAAAGTAACAAGGAGAATAAAACTGTTGAAGACACAATTTAAATAAATAAACCTGTCCGATCTCTAACACCCAGCAAGGATACTGGTTATTTATGGAAACTTTGCAGGGGTGACACTTGGATGAAAAGAATAAATTGGAGATGGTTCAATAAAACTGTAATCAATGTCTTTATGCATAATTTTTGAACTTTTTCTTAAACCTTTCTTGTTTCTTCTTCTTTTCCATTTCTTTTTAATATATTTTTACTAATTATTGTATCATTTTACGTACCAGGGGATGATTAGCTTAACCATATCATCGGTGCTGCCTAAACTAAGGCCACCCCCTTGTCATGCCAATGAAGTTTGTAAAGAAGCTGATTCCGGCCAACTCGCTGTCCTCTACATATCACTTCTTTTGACAGCATTAGGTTCGGGGGGCATTCGACCCTGTGTCGTCTCGTTCGGAGCTGACCAATTTGACGAGTCCGATCCTAAGCAAAAAACCACAACATGGAAATTCTTCAACTGGTACTATTTTTGCATGGGGGCATCAATTCTGGTGGCAGTGACAGTACTTGTTTATATTCAAGATAATATTGGATGGGGATGGGGACTTGGTATACCCACATTTGCAATGGCTCTTTCGATAATTGCATTCGGATTCGGGTATCCTCTGTATCGGAAACTAGATCCTACTGGCAGCCCATTTACTCGACTTCTACAAGTGTGTGCGACTGCATATAGGAAGCGCAACACACCAATGGTTTCGGACGCTAAATTGCTGTATGAAAATGGGGAACTTGATGCTGCTTTATCTATTGGTGGGAAGCTTATTCATACTGAGAGCTTGAAGCAAGTCTCCTTCCTTACATTTTTTTTTCTTCTGTTTTTTAACACCAAATTTCTTGGCACGGAGTGATTAACATGATTTTAAGGGAGGGAATGAAAAAAAAATGATTTTTAAAATCTGATTTAGAAGTAGAATATAACAATAGAATGGTGGTGTCAACTCGACTCAATCATTAAACTTACTTATTAGTCATTTTCTAATCTTAGATGTACACGTTCCATCTCTCGGACTGCAATCTTCTAATACATGTCCAGCTTGGGTAGCACTGAAGGTCGGCAAAAACGTGCTGGATGTAATGGCTCGATCAGCCATACACCTTTATATATAAACAAAGCCTAATACAGTAACATTGTATAGTTGTCGTCCTTGTGGTCACCTTACGAAGATTATTCACACATATCAATGGCGTATAATTTCCCTCGTATCGAAGTTGCTCTTTTCACAAGCCAACAAATGTGTCAAGTCATTTTCTCAGACAACGATTATTGGAAAAAACTCAAAAATTCCTTAGTCCATGATTTTTAATTTTTGGTTGGAAACTACATTGAGAAATTCGCTGAAATGATGTCTTATGATCGACAGATTCTTGGACAAGGCTGCCATTGTGACAGAGGAAGACAATATCAAAGCACCCAACCCATGGAAACTCAACACAGTCCACCGGGTTGAAGAACTAAAATCACTTATCCGTATGGGACCAATATGGGCAGCTGGAATTCCTCTTATCACAGCCTATGCTCAACAGGGCACATTCTCCCTCCAACAGGCCAAAACCATGGACAGACACCTAACAAAATCCTTCCAAATCCCTGCTGCATCAATGACTGTCTTCACTCAGACATCAATGCTTTTGACAATCATCTTCTATGATCGAGTATTTGTCCCTGTCGTTCGTCGATTCACAGGGATCGAACGTGGAATCTCATTCCTTACTCGAATGGCTATTGGCTTTTTCATTTCATTGATTGCCACATTTGTTGCTGGTTTCATTGAAGTCAAGCGTAAAGACGCTGCATTAGCGTATGGACTAATTGACAACCCCCACACCATAATCCCAATTTCTGTTTTCTGGCTAATGCCACAATATTGCCTACACGGAATAGCCGAAGCCTTCACGTCCATCGGGCATCTTGAGTTTTTCTATGATCAGGCCCCGGAAAGCATGAGGAGCACTGCCACTGCCTTGTTCTGGTTGTCGATTTCAGCCGGGAACTACATGAGTACTCTTATGGTTAGCCTTGTGCACAAGTACAGCGCAGGAAATGGGGGATCAAATTGGCTTCCGAACTCTAATTTGAACAGGGGGAAGCTGGAGTATTTCTACTGGTTGATCACACTGTTGCAATTCATCAACTTGGTTTACTATATTTGTTGTGCTAAATTTTACACTCTCAAGCCAATTCAGGTTCACAAGGCAGAAGACGATCAGCTCAAAGAAGACCGAATCGAGCTAACTAGCCATGTGTGATGGTGTACTATAGTAACATCCCAAAATCTATATACCCGATCTGGAAGTATTATCATTTAATAATCTCTTAAAATCATAAATATGGAAGCGATCACAATTTTTCTTTGACATAATAAATATGAATGACTTATTATTTTAAAATAATTTGTGGTCAACAAAATATAGAACAATTAAATCAAATTTTAACTTTAATTACTAATATGAACTCAACATTTAAATATAATAGTACCGAGTCTGTGTCATCACAAGTGGTCACCTCGCATCATCTTGCCTTCATCATCTGAAAATGGAGAGGGATATCGTGGGATGATCTAACGCTCAGTAAGCGCACCACATACATATGATGCATGCTTATAATACGCATATAGCTTACCTTAAAATAAAATTCATTTCTCAATATGTATCTCCTCTTTCATTTATTTAAAAACTTAACATTGACGTCGTGAGCTCACTTGGTGTATAGCCTAGCCAATTAAAATGCAATGGGCAATTATTATTTGGAACCTGTCGAGTCCTACCGATAGTACCGCAAAGCGGTTAACATTAACATTATTATTGAACATTGAACATTGGTCGGGTGCGCCGATCCCCCATGCCCCATTTCCCACTCACACCTTTCATGGCATAGACATACACCTTGTAATAAAACATTCAGAATACATATCTTGACTCATTGACATATGAAAATTTTTTATTTCTTGAAACTTCATGTATGCTTATAAATGCATTGGCATGTATGAGTATGTCATGACAAACATTTATGACATAAAAAAGTTATGATCAAATATCATGTTTACATAATGACAATTTAAGTAACTCGTTTATATATTTAACCATATAACGTACACAGGAAAATAAGGAGAGGTTTATTTACCCGAAATCCGTAGAAGTTAAATTTTGAATGGTGAGTGGAGATGTTGCAAGTCGCCCACGAAGTTAACGTACCAAAAATCATAGTTCAATACTATTTATTTAGAAACTTCAACAATATTATTAGATATTACTCATGTCTAGACCATTGTTTTACTAATTTAAATTTATCTATTGTATGTAAAGAATTATAAGAACTAAAAGCAAACCTACTATTGAAACAAATCAGTTTCGTCTCACTCGGGTCTTGTTTGGTTAAATTCCTAATGATAAAATAATTTATTTCTCTACTTAAATTAATGCTCTTAAAATACTAGAATAGAGAGACCTGAAGAAAAGTGAAGACCATGAGTTGCCATGACTTCATTCAATTTAGACCAATTAGATTCATATATCGTTCTAGAAATCAAAAGAGTTACAAAAAAAATCAAAAGAATTTCGAAACCTCAAAGTCCAATTTAAAACTAAGCTGGTGCTATGAATTATATTCTATTACCATGGAAATTTAATTCAACAAACCTTCAATTTGCCCATTATAATGATTCATAAGTTGACTAATGATTGCCAAGCAAAATTCAAAATTTTGGATACCAGCAGCAGCTTCAAAGTGGACGTCAATCCCAAATAGCAATAGTTTGTATATAATTAGGTATAATTGGTGCTAACTAAAATATCATTATGTTGTTCAAAATTATTACACAAAAATACACGTATTAAGAAGAGACAATATTTTAACATGATTTCTAGCATAATATATTCAAGCATAATAAAGTTATAAACATATCGTAATTAAATGAATAGGTATGTCGATCATTCAGGGCGTCCAATGTACATTTCATCGTAAAATATAATTAGTCACGAGAAAAATAATTATATTAATTAAATAATAAATGCAACATTGATAAGATTAATATAGATAGACATGATAATTACGTGAATGAAGCACGTGGTGTTACAACTATAGTTGGTGTTTGTTAGGTACTAAGGTTTAGCAGGAAAAATCTTATATGTATGTATGTTTGCGTGACATAAAAGGAGTATATTTTCATTTTATGTTCTAATGGGATAAAGTGAATCAAAGCAGCGTAGAACTTTGCAATTATTTGATCTAAGACCATCTTACAAAATGGTTAACATTTAGCCAACGATTTACGTACAAGATGCAATTAAAATATCGTCTTCGACAGTGGCGGACCCAGGATTTCGAGTCAGCACGGGCGGACGTGGATCATCGACCGTTGTGCAATAAAATATTAAGAGCTCGTTTAATGTCCATTTTTTGCAAAAAAAAATAAAATTTGGAATAGTGATTTGATGGAGAATGTGTGGTTAAAAATAAGGAAATGTTTTGAATTTGCATTTAATATTATATTATTGAAAAATTTACGGTTGAAAGAAGAGAGGTAAGGTTTAGCAGGAAAAATCTTATACGTATGTATGTTTGCGTGACATAAAAGGAGTATATTTTCATTTTCTGTTCTAATGGGATAAAGTGAATCAAAGCAGCATAGAACTTTGTAATTATTTGATCTAAGACCATCTTACAAAATGGTTAACATTTAGCCCACGATTTACGTACAAGATGCAATTAAAATATCGTCTTCGACCTTTTTTTACAGCGCAATTCACCCCTACTGGCTTATAAAACTGAATGACTTGAATAGATTGTAAATCAAGTTGATAAATTGCATTCGTCAGCCAATTTGAACGTCCATGTGCTGCACTGACTTGTGCATACGGTTAATCAAAAGAATACTTGTATAGTTTCCAGTTGAAATTGATAGCCAGGGCAGTGGCAGTGGCAGTGCTCCTCAAGCTTTACATGGCCTAATATTAGAACCACCTGAGGCCACGTGCTGGGGTTTTGGAAAAGAAAAAGATTGATGTTGGCTTTTTTGATACCGAATAAATTTTTCTTACCGAAAATGTTACACCCTCCCACATGTGCGCGGGGTCAGCATGAATAAAAAACTCCCAAAAATGTGGTCCCCACACCCTATTGTGAGTATAGATAAAAGATTAGGTAAAAAACTTTATGTACATATAGCATTTTCCATTTATATTTGACCCCGTGTGTTGGCTGGTTGTGTATGAAATATATTTGCACCTTACCTGTGCGTGAGAAAAACCAGTGGCTAGAGTTTGCTTTGTGCTTCCACTGTTGAGTCCATTCTTCCCATTTTTCTTTCAGCCTTTGTGGCTAGTTTTAGAGGCTGCATATAGTTCATACTCCATCCTTTTTTGGCTAGCCAAGAAAGCAACTGATTGGGTGTTCGGTTTGTGATTTGGTTTGATGATTGTGGTGGTCGATTAATCGAAACTGAGCCCGGATTCCACGAACCAAAAGTCCATTATTCTACAGTTGCTGTATCCAATTTTCGAGTGTAATACACCAGGGAAAAATAGGAACTTACAAAGAAAAGAGAAAAACAGATTGAGGAAGGTCACCGATTTTTGAGGCAGTCACCTATCTGGCCATCAAAAGTTGATATTTGGAAGTCATTTTGATGGAATTATTACTTAATTTGTTTACGTATTGATTGTTGTAGGATTAACTCAAATTTGCATGAATTTTGTTGAAAATAATTAAAACCCGATCAAAGAAGGTTGAAAAAGGAAAATCCTCTCCCTATTTATGGAAACCAATTAGAATAAGGATTTACGTGAATCTTGCCCTATATATACCAAAATTCATCCAACCATAAAAGGGCACCTCTCACACCATAGAATGTACAAGAAATCACACAAAGTAACAAGAAAGTGAATGATTTAGGCAGAGAGATGATCACTCTATATTCCACTTTCATTAATTGATTGAATTAAAATCATACAAGTAGTATCCTTATATAATGGAAAAAAGAATATTCCTAACAAACTATACATGTGCTATACAAATTGGTTTCAACAATAAAAT
>CAIGRT010123279.1:0-22685 GCA_903798405.1 Fraxinus platypoda | reverse complement strand
TATATGGGATATGACATAAAAAAATTTCGAAATTTTACATCCGAAAATGTTATATTCCATGTAAATTTTCAGATATAAAATTACATGGGGTATTAGTTTTTTGGATGTAAATTTTCAATTGTAAAATTTCTTCCAATTTTTTTGCAAGTTCAATTGTGCCCCCTCCCCCAAAACTTCAATTGTCTGCGTCTGCCCCTGAGTGAAAATCTCTTAATTCAACAATAAATTTTTGAAAAACAAGTTCTAATATATGATAACATATAATAAATATCATGCAATTCAATTGTATTTAATAAATAAATTAAGTTAATCATGTTAAATATTCACAATAATTTTGTTAGCCTTATATAGCATATTTAATTTATGCATAAATTTATTTAGTTTACTCCTAGTGTAGGTTTTCTTTTTGTTTACTCTTCTTGTAATATATGAACCTGATTATTTCATTAGATACGTTTTTTGTAGCTCAATAATATATTTTCTTCTTTTTCTTCTCTAATTCTTAGTTCTTCTTCTCCTTTGCTTGATTTATCAAATTAGTTTGTATTGTTTTCATGGTATCAGAGCCTAAATACATGGATTGAAGAAGTTTCTTTCTTTCATTCATCCTAATATCATTTGTGCAATTGAAAAACCTAACCCTACCTTTGATTTTCATTGAGCTATTTTTCTACCATAACTTTTCAAGTTGACCTCAAATCGGAGATTGGTGACCATATTTAGGTTCATGGTGAAGAGAAGAATTTTCTTGGCCAACGCATGTACTACCACGCGCGACTCTTCAATGGCAGTCGAACCATCACACTCACAGGTACGAGCAGTGCGTGTAGGAACGTGACACATTTTCTGGCAGAGCTTCAACGAGACAGTGTGTTTTTGTTGAGCAATCGATTAGTACACAGTCGGGGAAGTTTGCAACAACAAAGGAAGTTTGGGATCATTTTCAGAAATTAAACACTAAGTCTAATTTTGCAAAACGGTATCAGTTAGAGATTGATATACGGGCTTTACAATAGAAGAATATGAGTATTCTCGAGTTTTACGCCGCTATGAGTTCAATTTTGGATGAGTTAGCTCTTACAGAATCAGTGAGACTGAAAGCATGTAAGAAATATATTACTTTCACAGAGGAGCAATGATTAGTTCAGTTTTTTATGGCACTTCGTAGTGATTTTGAGGGAATTAGAAGCTTCATCTTGCATCGTACTCCACTTCTCTCAGTTGATTCAGTGGTTAGTGAACTTGTAGCTGAGAAAATATGTTTCAAATCTCTTGTAGGAGAAGTATCTCTTCCTCCATCTAGCACCTCAGTGTTGGTTGTACCCTCTCGACCATCCACAAGAATCAAAACAAAGGTTATGTGCGAGTTGCTAGTAAAGAGTGTAAATTTTGCAAACAAAATGGACATTGGAAATCTCAATGTCCTAAGCTATTGAAAAAGCAGCAGCCACAACCAAAGCAGTGATCTTATCGTCCTAATGCTAACATAACTGTCACCATGCCACCTAGTGTCTCGTTTATACTTGGAGCACCATTTTCCTCCAGTCCCATGTTGACTCATTTAGTTGAGCAGTTTCAGAAGTTCTTAACCACACAATTACATGCTATGTCAGCCTCTACTCATATAGGTTTGTCGTCTCAGAGTCACTCNGTCCCATGTTGACTCATTTAGTTGAGCAGTTTCAGAAGTTCTTAACCACACAATTACATGCTATGTCAGCCTCTACTCATATAGGTTTGTCGTCTCAGAGTCACTCAGTTATTCCTTCCTCATGGATTTTTGACTCATGTGCTTCCAAACATGTGTCATCTAATTTAAAATTCTTTAATGACTTGCGTTCTTCTAACTCTTCTATGTCTGTTATGACTGCTGATGGCTCATCATTGCCTTTAGCTAGTGTTGGTTCTGTTAACACTTATAATTTATCATTTTTCGACTTCTATTGTGTTCCAACTTTTACTTTGAACCTTACTTCTATTGGCCAATTGTGTGATTCTGGATACTTAGTTCAGTTTCCTTCTACTGCTTGTCATGTGCAAGATCCTCGATCTCTGAAGTTGATTGGGATATGCCTAGACAAAGAGGGTTATATGTTCTCAACAATCTGAGACCACCACACGTCGCAGCATATGGTGTTGACTTGTCATCTTTCTCTTGGAATTCATCATCTTCTAATTTTTATTTGTGGCATTCTAGCCTTGTACATGTTTTCGCTTGTCCTTTGAAATTTTTAATTTCTAAGGGTCAATTGAGAGATTTTCAAACTCATGACATTTCTGATTATAGTAGTTGCAAATTAGCTAAATTTTCTACTTTACCTTTTCCTTGATGTGTTTCTCATTCTATTGCATCATTTGATATTGTTCACTATAACATTATTGTTGGGTTTATCTTATGAAACGACATTCTTACTTTCTTTCTATTTATCATTCCTTTAAAGCACTTATTAAAACTCAACATTCTACTGAAATTAAGTGTTTTAGATATGACTTGGGTGGAGAGTATACTTCGACTGATTTTTCTGAATTGCTTGCTCTTAATGGCACAATTCATCAGACCTCGTGTATTAATAACCCACAGCAAAATGGAGTTACTGAACGAAAACATAGGCACATGTAGAAACTATTCGTTCTCTTCTCTTGTCTGCCAAAGTTTCGAGTAAATTTTAGGGAGAAGCAGTTCTTAATGTTGTTTCTTTAATTAATAAGATTTATCTTCCTACAATTCAGGTTTATCACCCTTTGAAACATTGTATTGCCATCCACCTAATTACTCCTCGTTGAAAATTTTTGGTGTACTTGCTTTGTTCTTCATCCTAATGTCGAACATAGCAAACTTACATCTCGCTCTGCTATCTATGTTTTTTTGGGTTATGGACAACCACTAAATAGTTATCGCTATTTTGATCACATTAATAAGAAATTATATGTTTCTCGTCATGTCGTGTTTCTTGAGCACATTCTGTTCTTTTCTATTTCTGATAATACTCATGACGTGGCTAAAACTGACCTCATTCGTATTGATCCATTCTTTGATGATATTAACGGACCACATTCTCATACCCCATGTACTGTTGATTCATCATGTCCTATAGGTACGCATACGCAGGTTCATAATACCCATCTTCCTTCTATGGCTTTCCAAGCACTGCATGAGATTGTTGATCCAGCTCCTACTCTCTACCTTCCTTAATATTCCCAACGTATTCATAAGTCCACTTAGTTACCTTATTTTACTTATTCTTATTATTTTGAGTCCTTTTGCTATTTTCTAACCTATATTCACAAAGTATCTGAACCCTCTTCCTATAAAGAAGCTATTCTGGATCCTCTTGGCAACATGTGGCTAATGAAATTTCTGCTCTACATAAGACATACACTTCAGGTAAACATGTTATTGGTTCTTGTTGGGTTTATAAGACTAAAAGAAAATTTGACAGTTCAATTGAGCATTACAAGCCTATATTAGTTGCTAAGGATTTTAATCAAGAGTATGGTCTGGATTATGAGGAGATTTTTGCTCCTATTGCCAAGATGACCACAGTTGGTACACTTATTGCAGTTGCATCTGTTCGTCAATAGAGTTTCTCCCAAAAAGGTACTTTACGTTTGCAAGCTCAAGAAGGCACGTTATGGTCTTGAAAAAGCACCTTGTGCCTGATTTAAGAAATTTTTCACTGCTATTACCGCTCTTGGTTTTACATCAAATCATCACGACTCTGTCCTATTCTTTAGATGCACTTCAACTGGTCGCATTCTACTTTTACTGTATGTTGACGATATAATTATTACTGGTTATGATGTTGATGGGATTGGAGATTTGAAATTAGAATTGGCTCCTCATTTTGAAATGAAAGATTTAGATGCATTATCTTATTTTTGGGGGATCGAAGTTGTTTCTTCTCCTAGATGTTATCTTCTCTTTCAGTCCAAGTTTATTATGGATGCTATTGAGCGTGCTCGTCTTACTAATACTAAAACTATCGATACTCCTCTTGAGTCCAACGTTCGATATTCACCCTCTGATGGTGTACCCTTGACTGATCCCACTTATATCGTACCATTGTTGGATATCTAGTTTATCTTCCCATCACACGTCTCGATATTGTTTATGTTGTACACATTGTTAGTTAGTTTGTTTCAGTTGCTACTACATTTTATTGGGTAGTTATTGTTCGTATTTTGTGCTATCTTTGTGGTACTTGCTTTTAGAGTTTTTTTGTTTCCAACAACCTCCTCTTTAGTACTTCGTGCCTATCCTGATGCTGATTGGGCAGTAACTCCAGTGATCGCAAATTCACTACTGGTTTTTGTATATTTTTGAGTGATTCTCCTATTTCTTGGAAGAGTAAAAACAAACTGTTGTTTCCTCTGTTCCTCTATTGAGGCAGAGTAACGAGCTATGACATCTACCACCATTAAAATTGTGTGGTTACATTGGTTACTTACAGACAAAGGTGTTCATTCGTCTTCTCCAACCCCTATATATTGTGATAATCAAAGTGCTATTCAGATCTCTTACAACTCTGTGTTCCACGAGCACACGAAACATATTGAGATTGACTGTTATCTAGTTTGTCATCATCTGCAAGCTGGCACTATTTTCCTACCTTTTGTTTCCTCATCATTGCAGCTTGCTGACTTTTTCACGAAGTCTCATCCAGTTCATTCGTTTTCGCTTCTTACTCGACAAACTCTCACTGCTTCTTGCTGTAGCATCGTGAATTTGCAGGGGGATGTTAGCCTTATATAGTATATTTAATTTATGCATAATTTTTTTTAGTTTGTTTTGAGTGTAGGTTTCTTTTTTGTTTACTTTTCTTATAATATATAAACCTAATTATTTCATTAGAAACATATTCTTTTGGTGGTTCAATAATATGTTTTCTTCTTCCTCTTCTCCTTCTCTTAATTCTTAATTCTTCTTCTCCTTTGGTTGGCTTATCAAATTAGTTTGTATTGTTTTCAAATTTAATAGAGAAAAATCTAAAAGTAATGAATTAAAACATGAGTTGAAGTCAATTAGCTATATTGTTCTTACTAACAACTAAGAGTTGGTCAATGCACAAAATCCAAACATGCACTAAAAGAATCCACAAGGGTATGCAAGTTATTCAATTGCATAGCATTTACGAAGAGATGACACGAAAAATAGTCTGTAAAAGCAGCACAAGAGTTGTTACAGAAGGCAACGCAAACTATGTTTTATCTTGAAATGCATACAAGGATCAAATTCAAACCCCACTTGAAATTTTGAGCAATTCTAACAATGCTTTGAAATTCTTAGTTGAACTCCCATCTGATTTAACAGCATTCTGAGCCTTCTCCTTCAGATTATTTATGTTTTCTCTTATTGTCTTCCCTGTGTCATTTGACATTATATAATGTAAGGCTTCAATTGTTCGATTTTTGGTGAAAACGCCTCCTTCAAGTCTGACTCCAATTTTCCATACATTCTCCACCATTGTGCTATTCAAATTCTGATCACCAAAAAATGGCCTGCAAATCATGGGGACTCCGTATGATATACCCTCCAAGACAGAATTCCATCCCCCATGAGTTATAAAAGCTCCAACTGAAGGATTTTCGAGAACTTTCAGCTGCGGAGCCCATGACACGATCATTCCAAATTTACTCGTCCGTTCAAGAAACCCTTCTGGCAGAAGTTTCTTTGCATTGTCTCTCAATGAAAAAAGAAATGGAAACTCACCAGTTTCAAGTGCTTCTGCCAATGCAGCCAGTTCTGCAGGCTGTGGTATTGATACTGTGCCAAAGCTAATGTATACAACTGACGCACGCCTTTGTTTTTCGAGCCACAACAAACATTCCTGGCCTGAATCTACACTGGATAGAGTGGGAGATGAGAGGATTGAAGGGCCAATATTAAGAAAACTATGGAGCTTTGATTTCAGATCAGTTGTGATTATGGGATCAATTTCTTCAAAGGAGTTGACCACAACAGCAGTTGATTTTGGTAACTTTTGTACCATTTTGTAAATCATGAGTGCCAATGGTGATTCTAAGTTTTCTGATAGGATTTCTCCAGGCAAAGCACTGATATGTACTGATGACATTCCCGGAACAAATGCTAAAGTTTTTTCTGCTGTTTCTGCACCACCTCCTTTCAATAGTTGGACAAGATGGAATGAATATCGTATAAAGATAATAATTATTCTACTGAAAATAGTTAAACAGAAATAAAGAACATGACTCAAAAAGGTATGTGAGTTTTCATCCTAAATACATTTACATGTCTTAGTTTTCAAAAACAGATAAATAACAAGTTAATTTATTTACACTTGATCATTTGTTGATTGTTGAATGAGAAATCGTCATTGCCACCCATGAAAGTTAATATTTCCATACTTAAATTTTCTATTAATTCAATAAGTTATAGATGCGTTATTGAGTCAAGAAATAATGATATCTTTTTATTTTCTCATTTATAGTATTACATGCTGTTGGAGTCGTACCATGGTTCTCACTGTTGTGCTCCCAGAATTATTGTTATTACTTTAAAATCGTGTTTTTGGGGATATACACTTTTATTAAGTGTAAAACGTTTTCTCCTTGGATGATTTACACGTGTATCTTTTCTGGCAGTTGGATGATGAATTGGTTTTACTTGAGCTCGATGACTCTTGGGTTCCGACAACTGTTCATGTATTCTGGAGTCTTCTAATGCTCCTTCGTTTTTGGGAGAAAAAGAGAGAAAGAGGAAGAAGAAGGGCTAGGGTTTGCTGCTTTCGTTTGATTCACTTAAAATTTCAAATTTTAAGTGTTTTGTGTGATATAATAACTTTCATTGTATAATATTCTGAGTAAATATTGTGAGAATGTGTGTGATTTCTCAGTTGTTCTGGTATAATTCGAAGGATTTTCTTGAAGATATCTTGATGATTCTTTGCAGATCTATCATTGTATTTGAGAGATAAGTTTCTTGTTTAATCTCTCTGAACATTTGTAACTTTCGTTGCCATTTTGGACTGTTTTAGTACAACTGAGCATAATCCTTTTCTTAGATGCTCAACAGGAGATGTAGGTGTTAGGAGCAGTCACCTAACATCCGGAACTACGGACGAAATAATTCTTTGGTGTTAATCTTTAATTTTCGGCAGCTTACTTTATGCTTGATTAGATTAATCTTGTTTCTCGATTCTTATATCGTGTGATCCTGACTTTACACGTGCTATTAAATTATTTGTCTAACCGTTATTTTACTTTCGAAAGTATTTTGGTTCCAAGTGTTTTTTCACTTTATTTAATGTGTCAATAAATTAAGTTTATCAAAAAACTAAAATTCACTTGATTTATTTTTTTAATTATCAACAAAACTTTTGAAGGTAATATTAATGTTTCTTATTTTATTACTTTATTTAAGTATAAAGATCGCTAAATTAACTATAATGAAATAACTTATCACCGTTGAGAAACCCTATTGTTTGTTTTAAGTTATTATTTTTTACCTATGGTCTTTTTCGTTGTTTCTATTTATTTTTTATTTTCATGACTTTATTTAGGACATGTTTATTCAGTAAATTAAATTTACTATATAAGTTTTTTTTATTGTGTAAAAAATGAAAATGATCTCTAAACTTTAAATGATACTTCGTTTGTCCTTCATTTTAAATTGTGAACCCTACTTTCTGTATCTACTATTACAAATAATGAAAACGTTGAGTTGACTCACGGAATTGCTTGCATGATCATTAATTTCGTTAAACCCAGCATCTAAGAAACTTGTATAGTTCAAGGTCCCTTAACTTTATTTGAATAGCCATTGAGGACTAATTATAAAATTATAATAAGAAATTTAAAACTAACATACCGTTAAAGTAATAATTATCAGCAGTGCAATTTTTTTTTTTTTTTTTTAAGTAAAAGGATAATTTTTTGTCTGTAAATATGGAAACTTGTAATCAAACCCTTGCTAAAGATTTCGTTATGTGGACCACCCAAAAAAACTGGCTAGTGGTAGTTGGAAGACCACGAAAGTCACTCTACAATATCGTAAATATTATAACATTTTATTTTGGGGGTGGGTGGAATTTTGTAAAAATCTTGTCCATTTTACTTTTTAGACATACTTAATACTTTTTTTTGTTGACATAGAAACTCGCAGCCGCTCCTTTCCAGCGGTGGTCCGACCACCCCGAAGGGACGGAGGTCCGGGGGGTTGGAATTTTGTAAAAATCTTGTCTATTTTACTTTTTAGACATACTTAATACTTTTTTTGTTGACATAGGAATCCGCAGCCGCTACCCGTCAGTAGAGGTCCGACCATCCCGAAGGGACAGAGGTCCGATCACTGTGAGTGCGCACTAGATAATTCCGTTCCATGTATAGTAGCCTATAAACCACACAGGAGAGGTAAATCGCACTAGACAAGCCAGGTGCGACGGGCTTGACCGATGAACTGTTGGCAGGGAATTCAAACTCGTAACATTTGATCTCCGTGTTTACCTGCTCCACCAACTCGGCTACCCCTGAAGGATTGACTTACTTAATACTTTGCCCCTGTTTGACACCCATTTTTTTTCATTCTCATTCTCATTTTTTATCTTTCTTCATTTCAACCACACATTCTATCAATAAATAATACTATACATAAACTCAAAAATTCTGATTACTTTTCAACCATATATTCTTCCATCAATCACTATTCCAGAATTTATTTTTTCTCCAAAATGGATGTCAAATAGGGGCTTTGTATCTATGGAACAAAGCAAATAAGTCAACAACTATATCATTTAAAAACTTACCGGATGATCTCATCATGCTCCAAATTTTATCCGTGTACATATGTGCAGACAGAGAGAAAGATCCAGGAGACCAAAACGGCACCCAAGGGATCCCTCTTTCCAAAGCCAAATCACAGGCAAACCAAAGAAAGGCATCGGTCAACAAGCAGCTTATTTTCATACCACTTTCCACTTCTGCTTCTTTCATAACCTTCTCAAAACTACCCGGCGTTGCACTAAGGAACAACTGCACGGCCTCCAAATGACTACCGGTAAAAGCTTCACCTTTCGGCATCCCATCCCACACGTCGTAAACTTTTATGTTGTCAAACCCCTGCCCGGAAAAAATCGTGCAGTTAGATTTCGCAGTGTTGAAGAAAGAAAATCTTATGTCTTGTGATGACAAGGATGCCACTAGCCGTCGCACAAGGGTGAGGAGAGTAGCAGCATGTGCGCCAAAAGGGAAAGCTAGAACACCAATATGCGAGTGAAGAGCCATGCCAATTAGAATCAGCAATTTTGGCTTAGTCTCTCAAGTATATGTCGATGGGTAGATTGTATATTTATAGTCGAACAACTTGGGAAATTGGTACTTGTTTGGCTAAGGTTAAAAGTTACTATGCTCCTATTTGGTAAGGATTATAATCAGATTTTTAGTAAATTTGGTTGAAAAATTGTGGATCTCATGAAATGTATGGTTAAAATTAATTGTTAACTTTGATTTGGATTAAAATATGGATTTTGATTTCCTTTGATGGGAATTAAAATCAGATTTTTAGCAGATTTTGATAAAAGTTGATGAAATATGTGATTGAAAAGTTATGTGTCTAATGTGTGGTGTAAATTACTTGTTGATTTTGACTTCAATTAAAATCTTGATTTTAATCACTATCAAACATAGGTATAACCTTATCGTAACTACAAAATCTTAAAATTTGGAATGGATATGCTTCATCTCATGAATTATCGAATTTTCTGAACAAATTTTAATACCACAATACGTTTATGCGACAAATATATATTGGGAATGTAAGACTCGTCAAATTGCTATCACTTTTAAAGTAGACAAAGGATCTAAAATAAGCTTTTTAATACGACATTTTTATCATTGAAACTAAAATTTCTACTAATGAAGGGCAACGGTAATATGATCTTCGCGTCAAAACTTGATGACAGTATTATTGATAGGAGTTGGTAGATGAGATGGCTACAAGTTTTCCACGACAGTATGCTCAATTATGTCCACTAGCCACAGTACTGCATAATAGTGAAGCATTTAATACAAAGAAATTGTGCAGTGAAGACAGTAACGTTGTACCTAATTAATTAACTGAAGCATTCATATCTTTAAAAACAGGTAATAATACTAGGATAATAAAATATTGTATTTTTTAATCAATAGTATCCTACGGATTCTTATATTTTGAAACAATTCTACTGTGTGTACAGAATACCGTACACACAGAAGCCGGCCAGAACACTCACAAGTAGGTGGGGCTCGGCATTTTTTGCAATATTTTATTCACAGTGGGACCCACCTCCATGTGAGATTTTTGGTGAAATTCTTCTGGTGAAATGGAAATATTGATTTTGAAAAGATTGTAAAATTTTGTGAGCTCCAACAAACTCAAATAGTTATCCTTCCTTTACACCACTTAACAACAATATTTATTAAATTTTAAAGGACAAATTACATAGACTTTCAAGAGGTTTGTTACAATTTCAGACACTCCTCTTTCTTATAAATTAAAAAAATTTCTTTTATTTAGGCTATATATTATTTAGTTTTCGATAGTTAAAAACCACATGAAACCAAATTAAATTATTCACCCAATTTTTTTTTAAAAAAAATTATTTGTTTTATCTAAGTTATATTATATATTAGATTAATTTATACTTCAACAAATTTACTTGCTATGAAGTGTCATCTTGTCATTTTGACATCTAGTTATGAAGTGTCAACTTACATATCAATGGAAAGACATTTTGAATTCTTTTAAAAATATTTATTCTCTGCAGTTCCTTTTGTTGGTTTTTTGCTATAGGTTTGGATCAAAAAATCCCTTCCTAGCTAGATGCCATTTACTTTTCTTTATTCTTTGGACTTCTACGGCAAAAATTGAAATGGTATGATATTGAATTTTTTCAAAGGGAGAATTGCAACGGGGGTTTCAATTCTTTAAAATTCTTGTAGACTATACCTAAACTTTTCATTTTTGTAGCTGGGGTCCTAAACCTTTAATGACGATGACAATTGAAGGACATGATGACATAATTCGTCCATTCCTATGACAGTTGACCAAAAAATTGTACCCATTGTGGTGTTTAGTGCTCCTCTAAATATATGTTTTGTTTGTATCATGCATATCAATGCATGCCCCTGCACATAGCATTCATGAGGTTTCAGTAATCAATCACGCATATTTTCTTCTCTCAGGGTACTAGCCTGGAAGAGTGCCTCTTAAACAAAACTTGTCGTATAGACAAATATTCATCGCCGAAAATAATATTTGTAATGATTTTATATGTAAAATAATGTGTGTGTGTGTGTGTGTGTGTGTCACAAAATAAATTAGGCAACCATTGATAATTTGTAATCGATAAATAAGTCGTGGTACATAAAATTTGTGATTTATAATTGTGGCATTATGTGATTTTGATTAGTACATAACTGTGACCATACATTGTATGTTATTGTGATTTTAATTTATTTAATTACTTATTTAGCTCTAGTTTTGGGGCCATTTTTTTGGAAAAGAAATTATTTTGAATAGTGAATTTTTGGAGAATATGCGGTTAAAAAGTATAAAAAAATTGAATTTACCTGTAAAATATTTTATTGTGTGAACGTGTGGTTGAAAATGAATATATATAAAAAAAAAAAAAGAATTTTGAAAGAATCGTAGACAAACATGGGCTGAATCAATAAACAATTATTTAATTGCCTATTTAATTAATACCACCTGATTTTTGAAAGAATTCCACAAGTTTGTCAAACTTATATCTTTAAATGTAAGTAATTATGTATTTTTTCAAAAAGAAAAAAAAAATTATTTGTGTCCATATCTAGTGAGTGTTTTGGTGGAGATTAAAATTAGATTTTTAGTAGATTGTGTTGGAAGTTTTTGAAATGTGTGGTTGAAAAGATGTGAGATCCATGAAAGATGTGGTTAATTCGACTTTTACTTAAATTAAAATCTGATTTTAATTCGAAACAAACAGGGCCTTAACCATCAGATCTGATCCAACCTAGCTCGATTTGAATAGTTTGGATCGGGTTCAGTTACTGCCAAGGCCCAAATCAGGTCAGTTTCAAATTGGGCCAAAACCGACTCAAGTTGAATAATAAGTCGGATCGAATCGGATGAATAAATTTAATTTTAGGAAAGTCAATTGTAAGATAGGAAAATAAAAGAATTTTGGTGTCGTGGATAAGATTAACACGTCATTCTAAATAACAATCTTTCCAAATTATATATTGTACATGATCGAATGACGAAGTTACCCCTAATCCTAACCAACATATCAGCCAAAAATTCCATGATGGGAAGGGTAAAAGCGGAAACTTACGATCGAAATCAAAGCCACGTATACTACACATGTAACAAAGACCATTGATTTTTGTCTTATCCTATTTAATCCTAAATATTAAACGATAATCCAATTTCATTCCTGTTCAGGACTCTGAACTATAATGATATTACAACACTACCACCAAGGAGTCCAGTGCTATATAAATTCTCTTTTGCTCTACCTGCCCAACAATAAAATCGAGTTCAGTTTAGCTGATTTATATATTGGATTGAGGGTGAGATTCTTGGGGTTTTCAATAATCTTTGAACTTTTTCTTCCGAGGAAAAAAAAAAAAAGTATTCTTTTTATTATTCTTTTCTGGCTTAGCATAATCATTGTTTGTGGCTTAAAGATTTATTTTTTGGTGTGAAAATTTATGAATATTCGATTCTCTTAGTATGATTTTGCAGTTCTTCTTCTTCTTTTTCGTTAGTTTTACTATGTAGGTACCCTTTGATTGAAAGGGTATGGAACCAAATTACTAATTTTCCATGTTGCACTGAAGTGTAAGTGTTTCTTGAATTTTTCAATGATCTATAAACTTTTGTTGGCGAGACAAAAAATGGGTACTTTTTTCTTTTTCTTTTTTTCCTTTTGGTTTTTGCTTATCATGATTTTTTTAGTAATTATTTGGGATTCTAAGATGTTATTTTTATCCTGAAGATTTATGAGTATTAACTGAAAGAGAAAAAATCGGCGGTGTTCGTATGAATATACTGATCTCTTTCTCTTGTTTTTTTTCCTCCAAAATTACTAATTTATTTGTTATTCTGATTATGTTGATTGATTTTACTATTTATGGGTGATTGGCATAAATCCAGGCTGCAGAGATAGTTTATTTGCACGAGATGATAAGAATGAAGGCTGGAAAGATTATAGTTTTCCTTCTCTGTTTAAATTTGGTGTCCATTCTAGCGGTAAGATAGCTATCTTTTTGATGACATTGTTGAACATAGCATGATTTATGGTTATATAAATTAAGGGTGTTTAATATTCAATCTTGAATTTGCATATAATGAATACAGATTGCTGCCGGCCCACCCACATGTCCTGCAGATGTTGGTAGTGATTGTGCCAGTGATTCGGGTGAATGGAAAGGGGAGTTCTTCCCTGGCATTCCTAAGATTAAGTATGAGGTAAAGGAATCGACACATTTTGTTGGATAATTAGAATATATGCTGCATGATTGAAGTCCTATAGTTTAAACATGTTTGATGCATAGCATTAGATAGGATTAGACACAATAATGGACAAAAAATTAACTTCTTTTTATTCCTTAACAATGTCCAGTTCTATAAAGTCGACCTTAACCTATGAGTTATTCTGTGTTTGTTTTTTCAATGTGCATGCAGGGTCCTTCTAGCAAGAATCCTCTTTCTTTTAAATGGTATAATGCTAATGAGGAGATTCTTGGGAAAAAAATGAAGGTGAGATATTTCTTCGTGTATATTATTGTATATTTTAACCATTTGAGAGGATTTAAATTGATGGGCATCTATGAATCCATTTTCTACCATAGGATTGGATGCGATTCAGTGTAGCGTTTTGGCACACATTCCGTGGGATGGGAGGTGATCCATTCGGTGCCCCTACAAAGATGTGGCCATGGGAAGATGGCACGAATTCCCTAGCTATGGCTAAGAGAAGAAGTAAATATATTTTCCTTTGTATTTTAGCAATATTATTGGTGACAAATGAAGTTGTTTAATTTTTTTATCTTCTTTGTTGATGATACAGTAAGAGCTAATTTTGAGTTTCTCGACAAGCTTGGAGTAGACAAGTGGTGCTTCCATGACAGGGACATTGCTCCTGATGGTAAAACATTTGAGGTAAGTAAACCCGTCATTTTTTCTCAAGCTTCCTCTTTGTGCTTTTAACTCAATTGCGAAAATCGAGGAAGGCTAGGGCCATGTGTATTTCTTCCTTGCTTACATGCCTAATTTATACAAAAATTTTACGAGATAAATTTACTCTCTTAACAGAGAGGAATCTACTGTCCTGTTTGCATTTTGACTAAGCTTGAAAATGTAATATGTCGATGAACTTCTATTGAAGTTGATAGTAATCCAATATCTTGTTGCAGGAAAGTAATGCTAACTTGGATGAAGTAGTAGCCCTTGCCAAAGAACTTCAGGTAATTTTACACTGATGAAGGGTAATCAGATAGTATTGTTCTCTCTTTACATTTTCAATGTTCAATATAAAGTTCAGATGCATTATATTAAGAGAAAAGTTTTCCTTGATATCTGCATATGATTTATCTATTTGCATCATCAGGGGACGAAGATTCATCCTCTCTGGGGTACATCTCAATTGTTTCACCATCCGCGGTACATGCATGGAGGGGCAACTAGGTAAGTGAGACTTCATTGTGGGTTGAATTTAATTGATTTTGGGTTTATTTGGTTCTTCATGCTTTTATACTTGATTCTTAAAATGCAGCCCTGATTTGGGAGTATATGCGTACTCTGCAGCACAGGTCAAGAAAGCCATGGAGGTAGGTTATCCATTATTTTGCATATTCCATTTCTTAAAAAATGAGATGGCTGATTGGACACGGGTATCAACTTTTCAGTATAATTACCTC
The DNA here is from genome assembly GCA_903798405.1 of Fraxinus platypoda. NCBI lineage: Eukaryota > Viridiplantae > Streptophyta > Magnoliopsida > Lamiales > Oleaceae > Fraxinus > Fraxinus platypoda. The sequence goes on along the minus strand of CAIGRT010123279.1, from coordinate 7,784 downwards.
TGATGCATGTGGGTTCAATTTTATATATGCCTACAGGTGACACACTATCTAGGTGGAGAAAACTATGTTTTCTGGGGTGGTCGAGAGGGTTATCAGACTCTTTTGAACACAGATATGGAAAGAGAGCTTAATCATATGGTAAGATACTTGCATGTCTTTTAGCATGTAATTCTAATTTTTTACAATGGATGTTGAATTCTTGATGATTTCTGAATAAGTGAAATTAAAGTATTACAATACTAGAGCTGAGCATATTCTGCCTTGTTGAATAATAATTATTCAGTGCATTTAACAACATTAATTTATATATATATAATTTTTTTTTTGTGAGACATTGAAACACTCCTAATTTTTTTTTCTTTATAGTTATTTCATAATGAAATATGGTGTATTTCTTCACAGGCAAGGTTTTTGGAAGCTGCTGTTGCCTATAAGAAGAAGATTGGATTCAATGGTATGCTCAATTCTACTTCATTAGGCCCCGACAAAAAGATTAAAATGGGCATTAGACTCAACATCATATAACTGATCTAATACTTTGTTCGCTGATTCGTTTTTTCTGCTTCAAATCTGTTAATAACACTGTCTTGCCATCCTCTAATTCTTCTGTTCTAATTTTATTACTTTTTCAGGGACGTTACTCATTGAACCTAAGCCCCAGGAGCCTACAAAACACCAGTATGTTTCTGTTTCTTATAAAATGCTTCAAACTGGAAATTGTGTACATAAATACTCTCCTTATAACATATTTTGATCATGTTAGGTATGACTGGGATGCTGCAACAGCAGCTAACTTCCTGCGAAAATATGGACTCATAGGTACAACATTCGTTGTCTGAACTTTCTTCTTAGAAGTAGTCAACATTTATTTTGTATCTCTTATTTTCAAGATAATTCTCAAATCGAACATCCAAGTTCGCTCTTCCGAAGTTTTCTGTCTCATTTTAGTTAACACTCCACCACCTTTGAATTATATGCATCTAATTGAACTATATGGTGGGTGGTGCTTATTCTGGCCAATTGATGGAACAGGAAAGAGTTTTTTTAAAAGAAATCCAGAGAGAAAGAGAGAATGCAGGGAGAGAAACAAAAAGTACTGCACTTAAAATTTTTCTATACCTTCAACGCTAACCGTACGCATGAGACCTGATTTCCATCAGACCAGAATGGAGCCTTCCTACTCCATTTTAATTTAAATGGTGTTGAATTCTGTAACTTGATTTCTTGTTGCCCTTTCTAACTGATATATACCTGTAATTATGAATGCAAAAATTGTCCCGAGTTCAGTGCAAAAAGTCGTATTTGATTTTTTTGCCTCCTTTATTTCGTACAGATGAATTTAAGCTGAATATTGAGTGCAACCATGCAACTCTCGCCGGTCATAGGTTTGTCATGTTCTATTCCTCAAACTTGTGATCTGAACTTTGATTTCCTACTTCTCTGAAAATTAATCACTGCAATACCTTCAAGCATAAATGAATTAAGCTCCATCTAACCCCTTCATTATTATTGCAGTTGTCATCATGAGCTCGAGACTGCAAGAATTAATGGTTTACTCGGAAACATTGACGCAAATACTGGCGACCCTCAAATCGGTATTTTTACTAAACAATAATTTTGGAATTTTTAAATTTGTCCCATTGCAGTTGCAGACCTCAGCTCTTGGTGTCAAAGACAATTTAAGTTTTAATAAAGATACTTCTTGGTGGTACAGGTTGGGATACCGATCAGTTTATGATGGATATAGGGGAAGCAACATTAGTTATGCTCAGTGTAATTAAAAACGTATGTAAAAAAATTGCAAGTGCAATTTTACAGAAAAAAAATTTTGTATTCCTATGAGCATTTGAAGTAACTGTGTTCTATTTATGTTTACTTTGTTTTGCAGGGAGGATTGGCGCCTGGAGGATTCAATTTTGATGCAAAACTGTTAGTTTTCTTTCTACCTCTCTTTTCCTTAAAAAATACATCACATGCACATGCTCATTGAGTATATAAAGTAGATCTAGTTCATTGAATCTTTGTTTAGATTTTTAAGCAACTCCATTGAGGCTAAAAATAATCTTGAAATAACTTAAATGTGATTTAATACGATCATGAAATGATAAAATAAACAATTATAAACTTGTCCATAAATTTTGTCATGTAATAGTCGAAGAGAGAGCACGGATGTTGATGACATATTCATTGCTCACATCGCTGGTATGGATACTCTAGCCCGTGGACTCCGTAATGCTGCCAAGCTGATTGAGGTGATATTTTATCTCGCTTTTATGTCATTCCATTTCATATCTTAATATAATAATTGGATCATTTTGCGGCTAAACCATATTCTTGTCTTGAAATAGGACGGTTCTTTGGCTGAGCTTGTCCGCAAGAGATATGAAAGTTTTGACACAGAAATTGGAGCTCAAATAGAGGTCGATTTTCTTTTAGTCCGGTTTTCAATTTGCTTTAGTAAATATCTGTACTTCCTTGCAGTGTAACCCTTGTACGTCATTTATGTCTCCTTCAACAGGCTGGGAAGGCTGATTTTGATATGCTCGAGAAGAAGGCCATGCAGTGGGGAGAACCTAAAGTTTCTTCTGCTAAACAGGTGACATGCGAGTGACCTAAGATTTACTTGAAATTTAGCTGAAGGGGTTTTTCTTAGCAGGGTTGAATGCTATTGTTTTGGTTTTCTCACGTAAATTTAATTCATGAACTGGACTGGAGTCTTTACCCCTTCTCCTCAAGTCATGGGACTATTTTGTTGAGATCCTTATAGAGTTGTCTCTAGGTATTGAATGCCAACATACGCCTATTATTGAATTCACGTGAATTCACGTGACCCGATAGTACCCATTTTGGGGGAGTCTTTATGTATTTTATTTTTCCTCCGTGTCATCACTTTCAAGGCTATATTTCTTACACAAGCTTTGCTTGTACTGTTGCAGGAATTGGCCGAGATGATCTTTCAAGCTGCACTGTAGAACCTTTTCTTTTTTTAGCTCGGTTAAAATAATGAATAGTAGTGAGAAGACTGCCTACTCGACGCAGTCGCGGGGTCTTTAGTTTTGCTGCTGTTTCAGAAAAACGTTTGTATTTATACACAGTATAAAACTACTTATTTAGTTAAAATTTCTTATCTTTTCGCACGCAATGCAAGATCTTTCCACGCTTAAGATAGAGATCATGTTTTCCGTCCCCTCCCCGATTTCCCAACTTCTTTCCCTAATGGGTTTAGGATAGGGATCATATTTTTCGTCCCCTTCTTGATTTCCCAACTAATCACGAAATCTCCATTCCATTTAGAATCGAACGTTGTGGAGCACAGTGAAAACGAGATATTTTGCTATCCCTACTTATTTAAATAAAAAGTGTTAGGTACAACTTACAAAATCCTTGTCAACTTGGCTTCACTCCCCAGATATCCTTCCTAACATCTATAAAACAAGTGATATAATCTCTCATGCTCCATATCAAGCAGGCACATTGGGGCCTGTTACTCTTTATTTCTCCTCTACTCGTACAAACCAACAAATAATTGGTCAAAATCAAGAGAAATCAATTTGCACATTAAATGGTTCAACTAACCTTTTAAGAAATCAAATAGGATCATTATAGTATCTCAAAATTCACAACACTGAGAAAAATCTCATATTTTTCTATTGAGAAATCAAATGTGGATTTTTAGCGTTACGAAAAAATTGAATCAACAATTATACTTCGAAATTTTTAATGACTATAAAATTATAAAATTAAGTCCCCGTATGATAACTATTAAAACAATATTTTTTTTTTCTCAAATTCATTTTCAACCACACATTCTTATAATAAAATATTTTGAACTTAAATCTAAAATTTTCTTCATACTTTTTAATCATACATTCTCCAACAATTTACTATTCCTAAACTCAATTTTCCCAAATAAATAATTATAATGATTGTCAAACGGGGGCTAAATGTAAAAGCTACCGTAGTTTCTATTAATTTACACTGGTTTAGTGTATGTATGGTTATGCATAAATTGTTACTAATTTACCATAATTCAACATACTATTATTTCTAACTTGATATTAGAGCAAACAAAATTATTGAGATCAAGTCCCGTGTCACCTATTTATGAACATTATTCGTGAGTGAAAACTTTTATAAAAAATATAAAAAACTTCGATAGACGAACTTATTAAGTTTCTAGTAGAGATGGTCCAAAATTTTAGAACTTCAATAAAATAAATCACATTTAAGAAATGTATTATCGAGTCGATTTCAATCAAAATGTATTATCGAGTCGATTTCAATCAATCATTATGTTCATATTTCTTCATTAATTATTAGAATCTCTAATTATTAATTGTGTTGAGGTGTAATGAGTAAGCACACCAGAACATTTTAGTCATTTGGAGTTTGATTATGACCTTTAATTTGGAGTTGTGTCATGCTATTAATTGTTCAATCATAATCCTAATTTTCATTAAGTTACTCCGACCCTGTTGTTTCCTAGGCTTTTCATTAATATATTTTCGGCAACTCGACACATAATATCTTCTAGTAAATTATATGAGACCAACACTTTTTTTTTTGACACCTCGACACATTGTTCGCTGGCGTCATCCCAACTGGCAAAGGACGGTGCTTTTAGTTGATGGCAGTTCAGAGGTCGCGAGTTCGATTCGTGGGGCTCTTGAAAGGCAGACTCTCTTCTGGAAGGCAGGATTTATCCTGGAAGGCAGGAATTCTCCGAGAAGGCAAGGTGCAATATGTGTTGACTCGTTCGACACTTTGGTAGATCAGTGGAGGGAGCTCTTGGACCCTGGCCAATTTGGGGCACATCTCGCGGTTTACCTGGTTTGCGTTTTGAAGGGCCAAGGCGTAGACCCTAGGATTAGTTGTCGAAGGTAGACACTTGGATATAAAAAAAAAAAAAAAAAAAGTTCGATTATAAATTTAAAACTTTCTCTGATGGAAAATTTAATTGATTAAGAAAGTTGAATTGAAACATATAAATTATGCAAAGAAAATAATGTTTTAACAATGATTTGGGGTAAGCATATAATACAAAAGGAAAGCTCCAACTCAGCTGGGTATGGTCGGTGAAGAAGATGAAATTTGCAGCCCAAGTGGTCCAATAAATAACGCACACGTGGAAACCATGACACGCTCTGATGGGTAGTTAAACATAGTGCATACTTTTAATTTAAATATTTCATTGGAATTCATGATTCATAAGATTTAATTAATGAAATGATTGTTCCTTTTTAAATATGTTTACTTACTAAAATAATCTCAGTATGTACTCTTCTAGGTTTTTTATTTGTTTTACATGAGATTTTTACATTGTATACGTGGCATTTAACGATTACACGAGATCAAAGACGAACGTAATTAGACATATATCTTTAACAAATACGAAGAAAAAAACTTGTGGACTTACAACAATTAGACCAAAATGAGTAGGATTAATTTGTATTCTCTCTCTCAATGTATACTCGATATCTTAATCTAGAGGTGTGATACAACAACCTAATTATAACGATTTTAAGATAACGAAATTTCTTGTCATGTGAGTTTCGATTCGTATAAAAGGCGTAATTATTTTTAATCATAGTACAAATGGTTAATGTAAATGTGGTGCATATGTTAATAAAAATAAAAAAGTGTGTTAAATTCATTCAACCCAAACCCTAAACATACTCCCACCCTTCCGCCCCCTGGAATGGGCGTAGTCGGCACGGACATATGACAGCAACTTGACACAAAATATCATTTCATTGTTATCAAACCATTTTTGTGGATTAAACTCTCTCCACGTGTCACATATGGGCTTCCCAGGATATATAGTGAGATACAAACTGTTATTGGAACACACTCAACTATTACATTACACGCCTAGTCAACGTTTTTAGAGAATGATACAAGATGGTGGTGTTGGTGGTGGCTCAGCCAGAGCAAAGTGTTTTCCGGCAGGATGGAATGCGGCGACAAAGCCATGTGACTATTGCAAGTCCTCGGCTGCGTTGATATTTTGCGTGACAGAGTCGGCCTTTATGTGCATGACTTGTGATGCTAAGGTGCATAATGACGCGCATGAGCGTGTGTGGATGTGTGAAGTGTGCGAGCAGGCCCCGGCCAGCTTCAGTTGCAAGGCGGACGCGGCCGCAGTATGCGTCGTGTGTGATCGGAATATCCACTCGGCCAACCCTTTAGCCCGCCGCCACGAGCGGACCCCGATTGTGCGCTTTTATGGCACTGCTGAGTCAATGATGAAGTCTGCCTCCGTCGCTACCACCTACTCATTGCCTATTAACCACTTAAGTTGCACAGAAACGAAAATGGAAAACGCGACAGATAATTGGATATCTTCCAACCCAATTACATCAAAACTTTCTGCAGATATGAAATCCATGGAATTATTGATTTCTAATTCTGATCAATTCTTGGATTTTGAGTATCCAATCTCTGCTGACAGTGTTGTCCCTGTACAAACCATAAAGCCTGCTGTCCCAACAAAATTGACTGAGTATTCATCTGAAAATCCTTTCGAGATTGACTTCACTAAATCCAATATAAATTCATACAACACCACCATTACCACCCCATCCTTTAGTGTAAGTACAGTTCTTAATTCTTCTTAGTATATAGTCCTTTGTTATAGATTTTTGATAGTTTGATTGATTCTTGGTTAATTTTTCAGGTTTCATCATCGTCGTTGGATGTGGGAGTTGTGCCTGATGGGAGCACCCTTTCAGATATATCGTTCCCTTTTAAGCTAAACACGAGCATCAGAGGAAATGAAGCTTCACACGTGGTGGGAATGGATAGGGAAGCAAGAGTCTTGAGGTATAAAGAGAAGAGAAAGAAGAGAAAATTCGACAAGACTGTACGTTATGCTTCACGGAAGGCCTATGCCGAGACAAGGCCAAGAATCAAAGGGCGGTTCACCAAAAGAACTGAGGTTCGATCTGATACTGGTAGACTCACTTTCAGTTCTTTCTCAGCCAATGAATTACTGATGATGCCAGATTTGGCGCCGTCCCTTCAGTTTGATGCAAGAAATTGATTGAAAATGTTGTGAACAAAAGTAATGTGTAGATAATTTAAGTTTCAATAATCCGAAATAGATTTAAAAAAAGGTTAGAACTGATATGCAGGGACATGACAAGTTGTTTGAGTTTCTGCAATCTAAAAGCCCAAATACTTTTTATTGAAGGGCTCGATGTAATTTTGTTTGTACAACAAGAAATTGTCTAGAGATATTTGGAGTAGTTTAAACGAGCTTGATCGATTGGCATAACACACTTGACTAAGCGTTAAAAAAAAAAAAATGTAAGTAGACATTTAATAGAAGGTTTTTACATAAACTTTCCTAAAAAAGTCCAAACACGTCTGGCAATAATTTACCTAGAACTAACTTAATTCACTTTTTTCAGGCCTAACCAAACATGGTGAAATACGTAAAAGTTAGCAACCAATGTCACATATCGAAGCTTCCTATACAATTTGATAATTTGTGAATTTTTTATTTTTTTCTTACAAGTGATTGTGATGTATAATGTAACATATATCTTCAAAGATGTGTCCAAACTTGGACCTCTTCTCTTGGTGGATGATAAAATTGTAAGTGGATCTTTTCCTGGCTGATTTGACAAGGGGCCTTTTCTTGCCCAAAAGTTGGTGGCTTCTTGAAAATTAAGTTAGCCTAATGTTTTATTGGACAATTGAAGATGTTGTGATTATTCAGTCCCAAAACAACCAAGAATAGTAAAGAACAAACACAAAACACAAAGAATTTTCGCCCTAAG
>CAIGRT010123277.1:0-21321 GCA_903798405.1 Fraxinus platypoda | reverse complement strand
ACAAAGTTATGATAAAAACACTGAAAGAAGGTGCAGCTGCCTGTTTAAAACAAGAAATTCCGTTACATAGTCCGTTAAAACAACAAATTCCGTTAGTTTTTCCGTTAAAAACAAGAAATTTCGTTACATAGTCACTTTTAATATATAGAAGATATATTATTTTATTAGCAATATTAATAATAATAAATAAATGAAAAAAATTAATAGTTCCTGCATTTTCCCATCAAAAGCCAAAACTCACCTCCATCCACCTTTTTTCACCTTGATCTATACTGTCACTCCTTCAACTTTCTCTTTCTAGGATTTTCCTATCTTTTTTCTCGTGTCATTCCACTACATAACTAGAATTACACAAATTTACAATTTTTGAATTGTGGGTGAAAATTCCCAGCTCGGATTATAATAATTAATTGAATTGAATTGTGCCTTTTTTTTAAATATAGCTGGTAATTATTGTGGCATTGTTATAGTGATTGGTGAATTGTGGAGATCTGGTAGTTAGTAAGGTCAATTTGAGGGAAATTCAGAGAGATTGAAGTGGAAAAGGCGTTGTGGATTCGATCGGGGGTGTAACAGCGCCACTAGATGGCGCTGTTCAAACGCTTCTTCTATCGGAAGCCCCCGGATCGGCTTCTTGAGATCTCCGAGAGGGTCTATGGTACGATAACGTTAACCTACTCTCTGTTGTTCATTCGTGTTCATATTTCTTGGGCATTTGGAATTTTTTGAATTTTGAGGCTATATAGTTAGTGAAAAATTGAAATTTTGATAAATTAGGGGCAATTCTGGCTAATTATCTTCAAGTATGAATATTCTTCCACAAGTTCTACTTTTTATTTTTTGTTGCTCCTCAATTGGGTTAGTTACATTGGGTCTTTATCGTGCACAATGCAACTAAAATTATTAGCTTTCATTGAAGTTTTCCCTGGCTGGAATTTGACATTGTTACCATATTTTCTGTGATGTGAAAATAGTTATATCCCGTGGTAATTTCAGCAGTTCAGATTGTTAAAGACTTGCTTCTCTCATTACTGTATTTGTACAATGAAGTTAAGTCATATATGTAGAAATTCATTGCCCGTTATGATGTTATTTGGTACAAAAAGTTTTAGCTCCATTTAGAAGCTGGAGTATCAAAATTTGGTATTTGTATTATATTGGAATATTCATCAACTTAAATCTCTTAAATTTTGGATATTCTGGAACAACATATAGTAAAGTTTACAAGGATAGATGTCCTGATCTTCAGTCTTCTTACATGCATTATCTTAATTTTCCCAGTCAGTGCTTGTTCTCTGGTTTCTTGGTCACGTGTTCTTCATATACTGCAATTAAATAAAAACATTAGCACTTGCTTTCCATTTGCATCTGAAATTGCATGATTTGAAAACAGTGTGGATTGTCTCTGTTTGGTTTAGCATTGCATGGGTAACTACAGGGAGCTAATAAAACATGTGAAATATGCAATATGGTTATGTGGATTATTATTATTATTATTATTATTATTATTATTATTATTATTTATTTTTTTACTTTTTTACTTGCAGTTTTTGATTGCTGCTTCTCCACTGCTGTACTGGATGAAGATGAGTACAGAACATACATGAATGGAATTGTAGCGCAGCTACAGGACCACTACCCTGATGCTGCCTTTATGGTTTTCAACTTCAAAGAAGGGGTGTTATGGATTACCCTCGGCAATATGAGGGTTGTCCGCTGTTACCATTGGAGATGATTAACCACTTCTTGCGATCCAGTGAGAGCTGGTTGTCACTTGAGGGCCAACAGAATGTGCTTTTGATGCACTGTGAAACAGGAGGATGGCCTGTCCTTGCCTTCATGCTTGCTGGCCTTCTTCTATACAGGAAACAGTACATGGGTGAGCAGAAGACTCTTGAAATGATATACAAGCAAGCTCCTAGGGAACTTCTTCATCTTCTGTCTTCCTTGAATCCACAGCCATCTCAGCTCAGATATCTTCAGTACATTTCTAGAAAAAAATTTGGGTCAGATTGGCTCCCATCAGATACACCTCTGGCTTTGGACTGCATAATACTTAGAATTCTTCCTCTATTTGATGGTGGAAGAGGATGCCGACCAGTAGTTCGCGTCTATGGTCAGGACCCTTCGTCCAGAACATCCAGTAGAAACTCAAAGCTTTTGTTTTCAACTTCCAAAATGAAAAAAAATATCCGTCTCTATCAGCAGGTAATGCCATAGGCCCATAGTATTTAAACTGGAGACTAAAAGCTTGTTTGGGAGGTGTTTATAATCGGTTTAAATTATAAACAGGTAGAAATAAGTGGTACACAAATGGGTAGTGTTTGTGGATAAAAAGTAGGTTTGACCTACAAGTTTATATTTTAAACACCTTTTAACAAGTGCTAAATAGGATTAATCAACTGAATTCTGAAGCACTCTTATGATCTGACTGCAGGAAGAGTGTGCGCTAGTGAAACTAGATATTCATCACCGTGTTCAAGGAGATATTGTTCTTGAGTGCGTCCATTTGGATGAAGATCTAGTGAGGGAGGAAACAATGTTTAGGGTTATGTTCCATAGTTCATTTATTAGGTCAAATGTTTTAATGCTGACTCGTGATGAAATCGATGTTCTGTGGGACGCTAAGGACCAATTTTCAAAGGAATTCAGAGCTGAGGTAAGGTATTGTTTTGCAAATTTTTATCTCTCCTTTTCCCAAGCTTTAGGAGTTAAAAACATGCTCCTATCTGTATCAGGTACTCTTTTCAGATGCAGATTCTTGTCCATCTATTATCACCACGGAAGCAGTAAGTGAAGATGGGAATGAAGCAGAAACCACTTCACCAGATGAATTTTTTGAGGCAGAAGAGATCTTTAGTAGCGTGGTTGATGGGCGGGATGGAAAGTCAGATTCTAATACTCGTATAATTCAAGATAATGCTCAGGATGATGAAAATGCTCACGATCTAGTCTGGAAGGATGATTTGGATCATCATACATTTCAAGATTGTGCATCAGATGAGGGGATTTACAAACACGATTTCAAGATGGATGGATTTAAAAATATATCAAAAGCAGATGTTTTGCACAATGGGCATGTCCAGTTAGATTCTAGAGTAGTCATCTCTGAAGTAGCAAGTGATTCAGAAATCAAAGCTGTGAAAGCTAGTGCACCCGGCAAATCTGAAGAAGGGGATAATAAACAAAGTCAAGAAGTGCCTTCTTCAACGAAAAAGATAGGAAAGGAAGCTTCTGAACAAAAGCTAGACGGGGATAATAATAATCAGATAGCCCAAAAGAAACAATCGACTTCTGGTTCAAAACCTGCTGCAGATGCAGTTGGTACCAAGAAATCGAAACAGCAAGAATCGCAGGGCACACTTTTAAGACAGGCAAAGCCAAATGCAGTATCTAGGTGGATTCCTTCTAATAAAGGTTCTTACACTAATTCAATGCATGTATACTATCCACCGTCAAGACATAATAGTGCTCCAGCTGCACTAACTCCTGGCAAGGATTCCACACCTGGGGGAAAATCAAAATCTGTTAATGCATCTTCGGAAGCTGTAGTTACAGCAAACAGAACTCAGGCAGCAGGTCATGGGAAACATTCATCTTGTCCATCATTATTAGATTCGTCACCAGCTCAAGAGCCTTCTTCCTCAACTCTGGTTTCACCACCAAAACTGAAATCTGTTGCCCAGGAACACAATCCAGCTTCTACGCCAATTATACAGGCAGGAGAGCATGGCCTGTACCCTCCTCATCCACCACCGCCACCGCCACCTCCCCTACCTCTAAACTTGTCATCTAATCATGCACTTTTTACTTCACCCCCACCACCTCCACCTCCGCCTCCGCCTCCGCCTCCGCCTCCGCGAGTTTCATCTACGAGTATTGCACCTTTTTCTACTTTGCCACCCCCACCTCCACCTCCACCTCCACCTCCACCTCCACCATTGCCTTCCATAAATGCAGGCTTAAGAACAACTCCACAGGAAACTTATCCCCCACCTCCTCCCCCTTCACCCCCACATTCCACCTATTCTAGTGTGCAGAATACTAGTAGAGTGTTGCCTCCACCACCTCCTTGGTCTGTTGGTACTTCTCTGCATCCACCTTCAGCAGTATTGAGTTCACGACCACCTCCTCCTCCTCCACCACCACCTCCTTGGTCTGTTGGTACTTCCCTGCATCCACCTTCAGCAGTATTGAGTTCACGACTACCTCCTCCACCACCACCACCACCTCCACCTCCTCCAGTTACGCATGTAACTTCTTCTCAACGATCGGGTGTTGGAATAACTTCCACGTCCCCACTTGCTCTGTGTGGTAAATCCCCACCCCACCCACCGCCACCGCCACCTTTGCCTGGCACTCCATTGCAACCGGCACCATCTCCTTGTGGTGCACCTCCACCTCCACCTCCACCTCCATTCACTAGAGCATCACCTCTTCCCCCACCTCCAATGCGTGGAGCACCCCCTCCTCCACCTAGAGCTCCACCTCCTCCTCATGGAGCTCCCCCTGGAGCACCCGCTCTACCTCCTATGCATGGGGCCCTAGCACTGCCACCACATCCTACAGTTGTTGGCATACCGCCCGCTCCACCCGTGCATAGAGCACCCCCTCCACCACCCCCTCCTGGAGGTCGTGGACCAGGCCCTCCTGCACCTCCAGGAGGTGCACCCCCTCCACCACCCCCTCCTGGAGGTCCCATACCAGGCCCTCCTGCTCCTCCAGGACCTCCAGGTGGTGCACCTCCCCCACCTCCACCATTAGGTTCGAAAGGACCTGGGAGAGGGCCGCCGCCACCGGCTGGGGGAGGACGTGGGCTCTCACGTTTTCCAGGGATGTCGATTGCAACAGCACCTCGAAGATCTACCTTAAAGCCACTGCATTGGAGCAAAGTGACTAGAGCATTACAAGGAAGCTTGTGGGCAGAACTGCAGAGTCATGGAGAGCCTCTAATGTACTGCCCTTTCTATTCCGATTTAATTTTCTGAATTAGAATTACGGGACTGTCTGTCTTTTTCGTTATTCTCTCCGCTCAACTCCTATGGTTTAAGGAATTAGTCTGTCATTTCTTGCTCTTTGAGTAAATACTCCTTTCAGAAAAAAGAATACAAGATCCTTATAGGTGCTATATTTTTGCATTGAATTTGAGTTCTCTCTCTGGGCTTCTTGATTCTCTTAAATTACTGATGTCTTTTTCTTTAATTTTAGTGCTCCAGAATTTGATGTGTCAGAACTTGAGACTCTTTTCTCTGCCACTGTCCCAAAATCCAACAACACAGGAGGCAAGTCAGGAGAGCGTCGGAAATCTGTTGGATCTAAATCTGACATAGTCCATCTGGTAATGTAATTTAATTCAATTCTTGATGTAGGAACTGTTTTCTCTTATTTACAATTTTGGCTGGTCAGGGTAAAAATTGCATCAGAATTTCATAAAATCTAAATTATCACGGAAAGATGTGTATATATGAGTTTTAAAATCTCAGTAATCAAATAAACTGTGAGTCAATAGGAATTGATAAAATCCCCATAGCCACTACAAATGCACGTGTGTCCTGTACTTTGTTGAGTTGTTTAATATAAATAATCAACCATATGTAAGAAATCATAACTCAAATAGCTTGATATCACCTTCAATTGTATATGACATTTTCAAAGCAATTTTTAATGATGGAACAAAGAAAAAAAACCAAGTCATATTATTGCTGTTCAGAACTCCTGGGAGTTTGAATTTCTGTTTAAGTTCTCAAGAGTCCATTTTCTGCTAATTGAACAGACTCTTAGCGACCTTATAATGAATGATGATACATGTACTTATGGTAATATGGTAATGATGATGCTTTTCTTTTGATAGTAGAGTGATGAAACAATAGAATCGTATCCTTTTTTTGAATGATATATATATATAATTCTACACCTTTTAAATTATCATAATAGAACTCATGACTGAGAAGAGGATATCAGGGCTTGTGAACACATCTCCGATTCTCCATGGTGACACAAACGGAATATGTGTGGGGTTCAGTTGTTGATAGAAGTACTAATATTGCAGAAGATAGAGAGGAAGTGTAGATTGTGTGATGGGTATAATAAGATTTTTTTTCTATCACTAGAAAATCACCTTTTGGTGGTTCCAATTCTTCTGAGACCCCTGCGACAGAACAGTCTGATGACATATAAGAGTTTGTAGTCTTCTGCACCCTTTATGTTGTTTGGTTTCACCAAAAAGTACGTTTTCTGCCTTTCTTTTTTCAAGTCAGCAATCAACATTTGGATGTTCTAAGATTTTTTCTTGTGAATCTTTCTGAAGTTTGCTTTAGGAACTTAGCTTGCACTCGGCTTAATTTCCATTTGTAACTCTACATACTCTTGTGGTAGGTTGACCTGAGGAGGGCTAATAACACGGAAATCATGCTCACAAAGGTGAAAATGCCACTTCCTGACATGATGGTAAGAGACAGGTGCATATTTGCTTGCGACTTTTTACTGTGTTGATCTGCTGGTTCAAATTTTTGTTCTTTCCATTGACGAAGTTTAGCGCCATTGATATGCTTCCGAGAGTACTTTTTCTTGTTTATTTAATATGACTAATCTTCTCCTCCCGATCCTCACTCATGAACTAAGCAGACACCTTACAATTTTTCCTATAAGATTTTATTTGTGCTGTACATTTGTTTAATTCTTGATCATCCTCTTTTTAAAATTGTCATATATGCACATATGAAATGGGAATGTTGATTGGACACTCAATTTTAATTCCTAAGCAAAGGAAGCAAAAACGTTACATGCATTAACGATGAAAGACCAAGAGAAACAAGCAAAAGTTGATAAGAGAATAATAGAAGACACCAAGAGAGCTAAAAAGTCAGATACGCTTCTGATATATAAGCTGAATAGTTGTTACAGTGATGATGTCAGAGTACTTATACAGGATGGAAAGCTTGTTTCCATAAATGGGAAAAAAAATGACGGCACCCTTGATGAACTGCATGCTGGGCGCATATTCCTTCGAAGGAACATAAGAGTTAAGCAACAGATCTTCCATAATCAGATGTCATTAAGAGAACAAACAGTGTAACTTAAGGTTTTCAGAATTGGAACTTTATTCACATTAATTTTTTGAATATAGGCACAGTAATATATATAACGTGAGAGATGACTGGCTTATTTAAACAAGGATCCTAGCTAATTATATTTCTACAATCAAGGATAAAATACTTCTAACAGCTACGACTAAACTAAATTAGGAAAGAATCAAATATAAAGAAATGAAATCAGTTCTAGCACCGTGTTTTCCAACAGAAACCGAATGGTTTTATTATGCCAGATCAGTTTTAGCAAGCCTGTGCTGCTGCATCAGATCTTTTTCTAGTCTTCAGTGAAGATTTTTTACACGTTTACGTAGAATCTATAGGTGAAATTGTTATGCCATCCAAGCTTTATTTAATCTTCTACATTCTTGCTTGTTCCCTTTATATTCAAATGACAGCATTTGATGATCTATGTTGATAGGCTGCAGCACTTGCAATGGATGAATCAATTTTAGATGCTGATCAAGTAGAAAATCTCATAAAATTCTGTCCTACAAAAGATGAGATGGAACTTCTAAAGGTGAAGCTTCATTTGCTCAGAGATTTTGCAGTCTCTCATTTTCCCAAGGAGCAAAAAAGTCCCTTCTGATTGATTTCCCTCATTATGAATTATTTAGGGATACACAGGTGACAAGGAGAAATTGGGGAAGTGTGAACAGGTCTGTGAACTGGATCATAATTTATGTTATTTCGTTGATGATATTTGGTCTTTTGGGATATGAATGCATTCAGCGATTTTACTCATTGAAGCTAATCATTTTTTCATCACGTGTTGATGATTTTAATGTATTTTAACAATAAGATGTAGTTGTAAACCTAGATTGGAGATCACGTTCCTTCTCCACTATGAAGGGACATTATTGACATGGGTATAAGAACTGTTTTTTTATTGATTTCTGGAAATACTTGGAAAGCTGTTTAGACATTGTTTGAGCCGTTGTTTTTTCATCTACTGAGATAAGAAAGTTCTTTAGATTCTGTAGCTAGCACTGCATTGATATCTTTATACTTGTGTATTCTGTTCCTAATCTTTTTGGATTTTTAATGCATGAAAATTCCATTGCTTGTGCACCACGGAGGTAAAAATCCACACACATTTGCAACAATTCAGCTATATACAGTTTAGATTCATATCCAACAATCAAGAAATCATAATAGAAACCGAGACTTACGATACAACAAAATGAATTCTAGAAAATTTTATTGAATACATGAACTATCTTCTCAATACCATGGAGAACTCATCCATTGCTTTCTTTTCCATGCTACCCAAATATGCACAGAGGTCCTGCATCCCAAACCCACTAAAAGCATTCCAAGACATAAACCACAGAGAAAGCCATGAAATATACGTGGTCTATGATAAACGGACAATCGTAACTTGGTTCTAAACATACTCACACATTTTTCTCTTTCCCAATGCATCAAATCACATCAACATTCCCACATGGCCTTGCCTCTTCTCCAGTCAAAATTCTGATATTTTATTCCGAACAGTATCCAAAATATCGGACACGACAACAAGCATTCATCAGAATATTTAGCAAACTTCTTATAACATGGTTTCTTATCAGGATTTCATGTTATAAATGTGTTGTTCCAACATAGGATAAAAGCCTTTTACCAGGACATCAGCTGGTGAGCGCGAGATTAGAAGCTGCAAAAAACTAGCTTTTCTCATGCGAGTGTGGCCTGAATCTTCAAGGTTTATGCCTTTGAAGAAATGTCACTTTTCCCACAGCACATGCATTTGGACTGTTTGCTGCCAAACAAGTCCTGTTACACGCCATGATTTTCGTATGTTGGCTGAATCATAGTCCTTTATTGGCAGTCATTTTAGGCTCTTGGATGAAATGTGATATGATTATTGATTTCACATAAAGTGCTGTTATTTAAGGGAATAGATTGAAGAGAATGTGAGAGGACAAAGGTTCTTCTCATTTGATGGAACTAAAATAGATTGAAGTTGTGTTGTTTGCCAATGAATTGTCTTTCATTGAAGGTGGCTAAGCTGGTTGAATAGGAAATCTCAGTGCTTTTGACCAGAGATGAAGCTAATCAAGGTTTATATGGATGTTCGTCTATTGCTGGTTGAAAATGTTTTTGAGTCTGTTTGACCTAGGCCATTGAGAATTTCTGGAAGGGATTATTTGGTGGAAAACCACAAAAAGAAAAAGAATTGGTAAGACATGGAAAGCTTGTTTCTAACCATGAGGTTTCCTGCTTATTGTCATTATTGTTTGTAGACATTGCCATTATCACAGTTAGTGATGTTTATTTTAGATAACTGGATGAATGCTGGGTCGAGAACTTGAATTTTATGAGGTCACAGTTGAGAGGCTGGAGAGTTTGTTATATTACTAGGTGAGGGAGGAAATGGAGGAAAGAGTAGAAATTCTGTTAGGAAATAAATAATCGTTCCAAATTGAGGCAATTGTTTTGAATTTTTTTCTGGTCATTTAAATATAGTGTTGGTAGGTGAGCATGCACAAGAATTGCTGACTTTAATTCCTTTATTTGATCTTTCTAAATGTTCCTGTGCCTCTTTTGGAGCAATTCTACAGTATCTTGACTTGCTAAAATGGGGTGCAGGAAATGGTAGATGAGAGAAACCATTTTTTGGCTGAAAAATTAAGGTCACATTCTTATTACTCCAAGGAGAAAGATGGTGTCTAGCATAGGAATCTAGTTCAGATGCAGTTTGGCATCAAGATCTAGCTTTGCTCAAGTTAAGTCAATCTTTAACATAATTTACCTTCAAGTATATCAAGCCTAAAGTGCACTTCTCCATTTTCATGTAGAGCAGGTTTTCCCTCAACACAGTAGGCTTATGAGTTTTCTTGGTAATATTTTGATTCAAGCAATCCAGTTAGATATTTACTCTATGTTTGAGATGTGAAGCTTGGTTTTCCAGGCTGACGTTTAAAACATTTTGGTATTGTATTTTGGTCAACAATGGGAAGTAACTGATTTTCAATAACCCTTAGGCATGGTAAGATTTGCTGGTGAATCATCCTATATGACTGTAGTCAACAATTGTATTCCTAGAACTGTGAGAAGGTTGGAGACTAGGTGTTCCATAAGAAATTAGGAATTTTTTGCTGATTAGTCGATAATGTTCCTGTGTGTTTCGCTTCTATCTTAAGATCATTATTGCACTGAATGACACTGAGGTATGTTACATAATACAAACACTTGCCGTGAGAAAGATAAAATTGAAAAGGCAAGATTTGGGCATCAACAAAAATGGGATCAGCCTGAGTAATGCATTTTCAGTAGATTTTTTCAAGTAGATTCTATTCATGGATGTTGGCTGATGTATTGGCCTCTCAAAATGCATAAAACGAGCCTGAATTTGAATAAAGCATTGCTTAGTGCAAATTAGATTTAGGTCTATTTAGTATCTGACTTTCCAGAAATTATGCATACCTGACACATATATTTTGCATTATATTGTGTATTAAGTACTTCCTAAATATGTATTCATATTGCCTACCTAACATTGTCTGAGAAATATACCTTTTGAATTTATGGAGAAGCATATTCTATTTGCTAGAAATTTCGACTAAATTTTTTTCAGCAGTAACGAGGATTTCTTGACGGCAAAATCTGGGGAGATGATCCACAGATTTGCATTCTTGCATGTTGTTTTCCTCTTCTTTAAGTGAACAACGTTTTTATTATTTTTAACATTGTTACATGTTCTTACTTCTCCTTCCATCTTTTAGTTCTTCCTGGAGCTGATGAAGGTGCCTCGAGTGGAATCTAAATTGAGGGTTTTCTTATTCAAGATTCAATTCAACGTTCAGGTTTTTTAGACATGATGGGTCTTTTTAAGTAGCAATATGTTCCCCTCGGGTATCTAAGTTTGACTTTTTTCTCAGGTTTCGGATTTCAAAAAAAGCTTAAACACTGTAAACTCTGCTTGTGAAGAGGTACATCAGAAATGCTAATGAATTTTCGTACTTTTTACTATTTCTGGAAATAATTTATTTCTCCCTTGTACATTAGGTGCGGCAATCTCTCAAACTGAAAGAAATCCTGAAGAAAATTTTATTTCTAGGAAACACATTGAATCAGGGAACTGCTCGAGGTAAGTACTCGTATCAGAAGTTAAATTTTACATTACATTATCCAGATTCCCATGTGTAGTGATTAATTTTAGATATTGTCTGTGCAATTCAATTTTGACTCCTGAGATTATTCAAAAATTCAATTTCTTCATTAGATACGAATGACAGATAAATTGATAGCATGTTCAAACTGTTACTAGATCTTTTATCCACGAGTATCCTTTGCTGTTCAAGTATTATCAGGGTACTAGAAACGTGTTGACTTAGAGCATGTTTGACAAAGCTTAAATTATAACTTAAGCATGTCAAACATACTTTTCATTCACACATTTTGTAGGATCCACGACTTACTACCCACATATTGTCGACACATTTTGTAGGACATACAACTTATAAGCACTACCAAACAAGCACTTTGAAAGGAGATTACGTAGTGGTGCCAAAAATAAGTTGAGTAGAAAAACATGATCATAAAGTAACCAGTGATGTACTCAACCTCGGCAGAAATGAAACTTTACGTGTATGGAGTGGTGAAAACAAATTATTGACAATATATATATAAAAAAAAAACTGATGTAATGTGTTGATTGTTCCCACAGAAACCTCGTAAGGTAATTTATTGACTAATGTCTAAACTGAATTTTAAGTTCATTTAAATAAAACTGAGGAATATTAGAAGTGCCAATAACACCCCAACCATATGTGTGCCTGAACTAGAATTCTGACTTTGTGTAAGGACCTACAGGCCAAGGGATAGGTACATTGGGATCTAGAAATATATGGTGACAAACCTACAGGAAAACCCAATTTGAAGAAGCAAGCTTCAATGCTTCTTCTCAAGACAACAAAGCTTTGGAATTCATTTATTTCTTTCACGAGGCTATTGTCTGAATCATTTATTAAGTTGCTCTAAATAAAACTGAGAAAAATTAATACGCCAACTCTACACCCCCAACCATCAATGTGTATATGCACGCCCCAGAGGAAATGAGTTTTTTCCTATATTTAAAACATCAAATCCAAATTTCTTCTTGTTTTCTTGATTCTAAAACACATTTTCTCTAAACTTGAGCCATATTCATCTAGTGACCCTATTGTTACAGCCAATAGGAAAGAAACATCTATACGGGCATTAAGACAGTTAATTTGCTTTAACAAACTTGTGTGCTGAAACTATTGCAGACTCCTACCATAGGCTTATGATGCAGTTTCACAACAAACACGGGATTGGCAAACTCGTGATTCCGAAGAATATCGATAACAGATTAATAAATTGGAAAAAAAAAACCCCCCAATATTTTTTTATAAATTTAACAAAGGCAAGACCACCACAAACTGATGCCCACAACATCTTGTAGACCTAATTCACAAAATCTAATAAAGATTACACCCTAAGTCCCTGAACTCCAACAAAATATGAATAATACCCTAACAAACTAAACGAAATCATTATTAATAAATGAAATGCCAAAAATCGAATCAAGTCTTTCACACGCTTTCATGTGCTGTGTTGGACTGCATCATTCTTCTGGGATTGGAGAAGCTTTGCCATCAAATCCTGCTCTGTTTCTCACCCAACATCTCGTATTGGTAGAAATTCGCCTTCTCTTGAAAATCCAGCCCAAAGGATTGCTTTGATGTTCGTATGGTCTCTGGCAAAAGAAACATTGATGCCGTTAACTGACAACACTGCAAGAATGATTAGACCTTTGGACATTGCAATAACTTGTTTGATTAATGAAAAGTGTGGTAAATGGTAATCATGATAAACTAAATCTAGCGTCCTCAAGCTCTGAGTCTCTACTAACCAATCCCAACCCCATGTGATTAATTCCCTATCATTTGTATTCCTTGAATACATTCCTGGACTTCCGTCAATGCAAGAACGGTAGACAAATTTGAAGTAAATCTGATATTGTAACGTATTAATAAAAAACAAGACCATTGCAAAATACAAACTGGTGCTCACTGTGGATTATAAACCTAATTCATAAAGTGTAATTGAAATTTCAACCCAAGTCCCTAACCGCCTGACAAAACATAAATTAGATCTTAATTAGACCGTCATATAATAAATGAAATACAAAATATTGTATCAAATTTTGATTTTACATGTCGTGTTTGACTGCATCATTTTTTTACAAGTGTTAGTCCATTTGAGTTATGGGTATGGTTGTGAAGCCCTGGGGATTTGGCACAGCTTCGTTGCAGAAAGTTCTTATACTGAAGGGCTTTTCATGAAAGACTTCCAAATGAGTTTTTAAAATATGCTTTGGCGAGTTTGAATTCCAAGCCCTTCCCATTTTGAATGTAAAATAGCTTCAATTCCTGAGCAATTATTTCAAGAAGCTAGTACTTCTGTGAAAAGTCATTCACTGGCCATGAGCTTTTGCAGAGTCCTTTTGGGCTTTCAGGCTCCACCAAGGAAGGTTGATGGGGGTTTGGATTTCCCTACCGTATATATAAAATCGATCTCGCAAGAACAATAGACAATAGGAAGGGGTTTTCAGAGTTCTTTCCTTTCTTTAAAGAACATTGCCCTTTTGAAGTCCTCTTCCTATGAAAGGAATACATTAAAAATATTAAAGCTTACTAATGCATTTTTATCTTCACTAGTTAATTAATTGTGCCAAGATTCAATGTAATTTGACTATTTTGAACTGTCTAATCTGATCATAAACTTTAATGGCGCATAATGATTGAAACGACAATGAATAATAGAACATAAAATCATGGCAAAATCTAAATCCCCGTCTCAATTTTGGATTTGCTTACATTAATAGAGAACTCATCATGGATGGTTTTGACTTTTGATTGTTCACAACAATGCTATAAGTGATCTATAGTAGGCAAATGAACGATAAATGAACGGAAATGTGCAGGGTGGATCCAGATCCCCACCAAACTTTATCCTTTCTATTTTGCTTGTCCATTACATCGTAAGCTTTTGTCAGCGACATCTCTAAGGGTCCGTTTGATTGCAATGGTGGAAAATGGGTGGACAGAAAATGAATTCTAGAGAAAATAATTGCCCAGAACTTGTTTTCCAGGGAATTGTTAATTATGTATGTTTGATTGATATAATTTTCCACCCCGGAAAAATTTTAAAATTTTGAATTTTTTTGTTTTTGTTTGGATTTGTTTTACATGGAAATTGTCCATTAAAGTGATAATTTTTTCCACAATTGGTTATAAAATTTGTTTCCATTGCCAAGAAGTTTAAAAAAAAAAAATTCCTAAAAAATCAATTTTTTTATCAAAGTTTAGTGTTCGTTTGACTTTGTTTTACATGAAAATTGTCGATTGAATTGATAACTGGAATTTCATTTTCCCACCAAAATGGTGGGAAAAGCAATTCCCCAAATTTGAGGAAAATAGGCGCGTGGAGGGCAGCCATGGAAAAAACTTTGCCTAGAAAATTGTTGTTCAAACATGCCAAAACCAAGAACTTGGAAATCCATGGAAAAAAATCACAATCAAACAGGCACTAAGATATTGTCACATGGAAAATTTTTATTTGCAGTCATCATTGACTATTGTTAACTTAATCTACTTTTTTTCTCATGTGAAACATCTTAGTCAACATGAGAGCATAATACATGTTGCCCCAATTTATTTAAGATATTTGGGTGAATTATATTTGAAACTTCTTACCTGAACTAAAATTTATAGTTCGATTTTGCTAGTGGCAGAATGCAGCTTTAAGTTCTTAACGCATCCAGATTTAAGAACTTTTTCCAACTCCAGGTTCTGCTGTTGGATTCAAGCTGGACAGTCTTTTAAAACTCTCCGATACGCGTGCTAACAACAAGATGACACTCATGCATTATCTTTGTAAGGTATAGCCCCATCATTTTTTTCCTGTAGATTTTCATATTGTAATCTTTATGAGAAACATATGGATTTTTAAAGTATTTGTTAAATAATGACCTGATATGCAAAAAATTTCAGCACTGTTAACAGCAATTCAAATTACTCATAATCTTTAACATCTAGAAAATTTCAGCGCATCCATTCTTCTCTAAATTATGTAATCAATAGTGGATTACAATAAAGTCTCTCCTCACCCTTCTTCACGGGATGTGTTCACGACGTGTTGTGTGTACCATGGAATTATGTCGATAGATAATATCAGATGTATGTAAAACAGAGATTGTTTGTGTCTGGATCACTTTCTCCTTGTTTCTCAGGTTCTTGCGTCGAAGTCACCAGCTCTTTTAGACTTCCATGAAGATCTTGTTAACCTGGAAGCTGCCTCAAAGGTTTGGTATTTATCTCCCCATGGATGTGATAGTCTTTAGGTACTGTTATTGGTATGTATAGTGAAGGCTTGCTTTGCAGATACAATTGAAATTTTTAGCAGAAGAAATGCAGGCAATTATCAAGGGATTAGAAAAGGTAAAGCAGGAATTGGCTGCGTCTGAAAATGATGGTCCTGTATCTGAAATTTTTAAAAAGGTATTGGATGTCTGGCATAATTTTTTATTTTACTGTATATTTGATATTCCATGCATATCGTGTATTCAATCCATTTTATGAATGAGTGTACCAGAGCATATCTGATGCAGAGTTCTGAAATGACTTGAACTAGTTTTAGTTGTTCATCTTGAAGGGCTGTCCCTCCCTTTTGTTCATTCCAAAGCACAGCTCTTTAGTCCACCTCCTAACATGTGATTTGCATTTTCCTCGCAGACGCTAAATCAATTCATTGGTGTTGCTGAGATAGAGGTGGCCTCCGTTACAAATTTATATTCTGTTGTGGTAAGTTAGCACCGGATTCTCGTTTTTGTATTATATGGTGGCATTCGGGGTTACGCATCAATGGAAATAATATCTTTCTTCTGATATTTTTGTAAATTCTTAATGCATCTGTTCTGGTGCTGTGGGTTAATTGTGCAAATGGTGTTGTCATTGTTGGGCAGGGACGGAATGCAGATGCACTGGCACTATATTTTGGTGAAGATCCTGCCCGCTGCCCATTTGAGCAAGGTGAAATATTATATTTTAGTTTTCTGTCTGACCTTGATATTGAAAATTGTTGATTCAATTTTATGATTTATGCAGTTACCGCTACCCTCTCAAACTTTGTGAGGTTGTTTCGGAAAGCTCATGAAGAGAATGGTAAACAGGCTGAACTAGAAAAGAAGAAAACTCAAAAGGAGGCTGAAATGGAGAATGCAAAGGGAATAAATCTAACAAAGAAAGGTTCAAAGGACTGAGAATTGTTCTAATATTTTCTCAGGAGTTCGTGTTTCTTCGACAATGGTCAGCCCCTGCAGTTTAAGACTGTTGACCAATGCTCACTAGGTGACCATCCACGTGCCTTGCATTCTAATGTAGTTCTTTAACTTTTGGGGAATCTCAGAAACTGATGCGAGAGGACTAGCCGATGAAGCCTAAAAACCTGAAAGTTTTGTGAAAGAGCAATTGAGGTATCAATGTGATGCTTTTCCGCTAGTCGGAGGATGCAAAAAACTGACTTTTCATAAGCAGACCACCTGGTTTTACCATCTTAAAGAAATTCTTATTGATGTTGGAGCTGGGATTTTCCTCAAATGATTTATCAGAGGTAGGCATTGGGTCCCTCTCTTGAACGTTACAGGAGCGAATCAGTTCAGCAAATTTGGCTTAAAGCATGATTGTCTGGTTCGGTTTAAGCATCACCAATTCTGTGTATCAGCTCGCAAGAGGATATGCTGTCGGAATTGTCAAGCAGATGACCAAAATGTACTGTGAAACTTGTACAGAGCTCTAACCTTGTATTCAGATGAAAAAACTAATTCTTTTTGTTGTAACATAAGAAAATAGAAATTGGTTCCTTTCTGTAGTAATATTTTGATGGGAACCCACAACATCTGTATATAGAAGTAGAGGATTAAAGAGGATATAGAAAGTAGGTTCTGTTAGTGGAATGGTAATGTAATCCAGGTATAGGTTTAGGTTTCAAATATTCTGCTAAATTTTATTAGATTCAACTCATCATTTATTTAAAGAGGCATTTTTTAACACTCCTGTAATTTTGGTACTCTTTTATACTTTAGTTGGCATAAGTAGTCTATTTTTCGGTTCTTTTTGTTCTCTCTGTTGGTAGTGTTTTTTTTTAATTTCTTTGTAAGAAGACTGGATTTAATGAAGCTTGATCGAAGGGAGGGTTAAATAGCAATGCATCTTCCTTCAGTTATGATCAGTCGTCGCTCAATAGCTGCCACTTGCACTAAAATTATTTTCCGATGATACAGTTGATACCGAAGTATTTATAGAATGTGTAATAGATGGAGGTATTAGACATGCCCATTCATTTAATTTCCTCCAATATAGAATATGTCTGATTCATCGAGTAGGGGCACAATCCATCTTCAATTATTTAGACAAAAATAGATCACGATACTAGATTTTTCAATAATTTGAGTTGAGTATTTCATAATAAATTATAGCTCAATACAAGCAAGAATGATCCTCAAAGCCACCTCACAGCAGCATTTTCTCCTCAATGGATAAGAGCCATATCTAAGCAACATAAGCCCTCAACCCACTTCGTGCATAACAATAACGTCCATTTAACAAGACTTTCAACAAATCAAAGCTGCTTTTGATGTGAAGAAGTTACTTCTGAACACGTCTGAACAATTTTCTAGAAGCTCTTTATTTGACTAGAAAGTTTTTAGAAAAAAAATGAACTAAAATAGTTTTCTCACGAATTTCTTCTACAAGAAGCAGAAGCAAAAATTGAAATCCTACGGGTCCTAAATAGTAATGGTCATTTTCCAAAAACATATTTGCTAATTAAGAAGATAGAGGCTCGTGCTGCTACTATCATGTAAAATAAAAACAAGAAAAACGAAATAGAATTGAAATGGAAATTTCACGTTTTTTCTCCTCTTTCATAGCTTCACAAAATATAGGCTTACAATAACAAACGAGTGTCAAATTTATAGGAGCATTTAAGGCCGTGGAGGTCATGCCCATTACATAAAAAATGTGATAAAAAATATAGAACACAGCATAAATAATATCAATATTTACTATACTAGCAAAATCTTAGTCTTATTAATTTTCTACTGTTCAAATAACATTTATTTAATGGAAAAACAATAGCAAGACATGCAAAAACGGTATTCTGTCATTTTGTCAATCCAATTGCACAAATGAAAAGGTTGTGGAGCTAGTTTTCCATATATAACAAGGATAAATCCCATCCAAATTATGTCGAGAAAGGCAAGAGCCTCATATTGTTTACTTTAAGATGCTTCACAAGATCAAGGAAATAAAGCATTAAAACCAACAAATGAAATATTAGTCAAAGTCCTCTGTGTCTCCTCATGACCAGCCTATTTACATACTACAATCCGATAGATCGATTGTTTCAACACAATGCTCCATTTGTTAGTGTGTACAAACACCTTCCACCGGCAACAATAGAAGGTCTTGAAGGGTCGGATTTGAAGAAATTACATGACAATGACTATTGATGTGGAAGATTGACGGTTTTATCTCCAAGAAGGGTTTCCTCAGGTCCATGGCTTCAACAAAAAAAAGAAAAAGAAAAGGCAAAAAAAAAAAAAAGAGGTTAGTTAATTATCACTCCACAAAAGAGAAAAGGATATGTAGAAGGAGTAATTTGATATGTTGCTACCTGAGGTAGCTTAGAGCCGACATCCTGTAGAGGCAGGTGAACACTAAAATGTGCAATCCAATGGTATAGAAAAACGCAAAAGTTCTAGCATACCTGCGCGAGATCAGGTTGTCATTTGATGGATTGCATCAACGAAGGCACAAGTAAACATTAGAGTTTTGTGTAGTAAAATATAGTAAACCAAGAAGAAGCAATAGAAGTATATAAAGGATATGCAATTTGGAACTCACATATACAAAATGACTAATTTCAATTAACAGAAATATGGCTTAATCCTAAAATAGGCGCATATTGACGAGTGTGTTTTACTCACGAGTTTTATTCCAATTTTAACTTAATTATGTGCTAGATATTACGAGTAGTGACGTTTTTAATGTGTTTATTAGTGTTGTTTTGTATTAGTGGTGAGATGGTGCAAATCAGGGAGAATACAATTGGAGATTGAAGAGCATAAATCAAGGGAGAAAAAATCAAGAAATTCAAGTTTTGAAGCATTGATTGGAAGAGGAAGAAGATTTTGGTGCAAGATTAATTTCTTTTTTGACATTTTTATTCAAAATCCGATAATGTATTCAATAACGACTTTTTGTTTTTCTTTCGTTATTATGAGTAGCTAAATTTCATATTAGGGCGAACAATGTAATCTACTTGGGACCCTTTATTTCTTGGGGAAATTAGATACAGTACCCTAAAAAAAATAAGTATTTGATTAATACGTTGAAACTAACTAAAACTACAATTACCGTATTAATTACTTTCAAAACCTCCACACCACAACAAAAATCCAAATTAGAAGCAGAAATCCCCGAATCAGAAAACCCTCGAGAAACCTCTGACTTCGACTCCGACTCTCCAATGTTCTTGCAGAGAGAAAACATTACTCACCAATTTAATGCTGCTACATTTTTGTAGTTTTAACGAGAGTTTCCCATTTGGACGATTGGGTGATTTTGGGGGGTGAATCTTGAGCGAAAATCTTTTCTTGCACTGTAAATCCACGATTGTTCGTAAATCTTTGTTGATATTAGTTCGATTTTATCTATGTCCATGCTATTAGCAGCCAATGACAACTTGTTTGATGTCCAACTATTAAGTGTGGCTTTCAGTGTTACAAGCAAACATAGCTGGAAACCATGGCTAGTGAAAAGGCTGCAGCTGAGTTTCAGTTGGAGAAGGAAGTAAAGCGGCTTCAGGAAGCACAGGTCTGCACATGGCCAATTTTGTTTTAAATTTTGTTATCATTCTCGTTCATGATTATACATGTGTATGTGGAGCGTAAATCACCATATAACTTATAGTTCAAAACAGTTAGAAGCTGAAAGAAGCAAAGCTTCTCGTTGAGCATCATCCTTTTGGGAAGAAGATGCTGACATGAAAGCACTTGAGTATGTGCCCTTGTTTAATTTCTTGCTATCAGATTATGTACTTCAGTTAAACTGCTGTATAATATATGTATTAAGAGAGGGCAATAGTTTCACANTTGGGAAGAAGATGCTGACATGAAAGCACTTGAGTATGTGCCCTTGTTTAATTTCTTGCTATCAGATTATGTACTTCAGTTAAACTGCTGTATAATATATGTGTTAAGAGAGGGCAATAGTTTCACATGAATCAAAGTCATCCAAGAGAAAATCTAGGAGTATTGAAGGAAATTCAAACTTGAAGAATTACACTCATGAGTTTGAAGGTAACATTGAATAAATTTTGTTTTTGAAGTTGAACTTGAATTTCAGTAGTTTTTTCGTTCATTTATATTTGAAGCAAGTTTGGGCATAGATTGTGATGAGTTTGTGTATAAATGCATAAAAAGATTGTTCTTTAAATTTGGGATTAGCTCCAAAACTGTGGCAAACTATTTCCCTTTGATTTTCTAAGATACTTGATGATGTTTGACAAAATGTCTCAATTAGAAATGTTGAGATTTTGTTGTAGTGAGAGGATTTGTAGCAAAATTTCTTGCTAACTCTATGCTCTGTTTGCATCAGATATGGATCTGTAATAGGGATCGAGTTTCCTCGAGGACTTAATAGTATCATACATGGGGTGAACTGCACTTGCCAATTCAGATGTTTATGAGCCAAAGCCACTTCTTTTAGCTTCTGAGTAAAGCCAAACGTGCATTAGTGAATATAAGTTATTTTAATATTCAATTATACGTTTTTGTGTCAAATTTTTTCCAATTTAATGGTTTAGCCTACTTAATATGTTAGGACAGAATCCATAATCAATGAGCTGTTTGGAAACACTTAAGAATCAAATTATCAATCCAAGTTGAATTTGCGGTCTATTTTTGACTTGTTTGGAATGTTTTTTCACCTATCTAATTCTTTATTATTTCGGAATAATAGGCCAGTCTAGTCTAATTGTCACCACTGAAAAGCTAGAAGTCGTTTTAGTTTTAGTTGGACAATAAGTGCGATGAGGCCCCTAGTTCAAGTCCAATAGGTTTCTTGTCATTATGTGTTTATTTCTATAACAAATTATGTGTTTTGTCACTTTTTCAAATGTTTGCAGTTTTTTTAACTTT
>CAIGRT010123236.1:0-12657 GCA_903798405.1 Fraxinus platypoda | reverse complement strand
ATTCTCAAACTCAAACCAAACCGGTTTTTGACCGGTTTAAACCGGTTTGGTTTGGTTCAAAACCATTTTGCTGACGGGTCCACGTGGCACCAAATCGACAGTTTCTAAAATGCGATTTTGATTCGATTTGACGATTTTTGCTTACAACCCTACCGAGGAGATTGTTTATCCTCTATTCCATACTCCAAATAAAAAGTTGCACTATTGAGCCGAAATCTTGTTGGGCCAATACTCATCTAGCCCAAACCACTAATGGGGTTCAGTAAGCCCATTAAATCCTAGGGCTTTAAGATTAGCCGTGCTCGATCTTCTCTGCTTCTGCCGCATTTGCTAGGGTTTTCCGTAAGCCCCCACCCTCTCTTTCACACACACTCTCTAGCTGTCTTTTACACAAAATCACTCTTCTTTTTCATGGATTCTATTTATTAATTTCTGAATTACTCCAATAAGCTAAAGCTTTGAGCTTTAGATACATATCGATATCTTTATCTGATTCATATTGAGAACAGAGAAAAAATGGCTACGGTAAATCCATTTGATCTTCTGGGTGATGATGACACCGGGGACGTGAGTCAATTAATTGCGGCTCATCAGCAGAAGGCTCCGGTTTCGGCTCCAGCTTCAGCCGCAGACAAGAAGGCTCCGGCTCAAGCCCAGCCGGCTAAGCCCGCCGCTAAGCTTCCCTCCAAGCCTCTACCTCCTGCCCAGGCTGGTAAGTTAATAAAGTGAAATAAAGATCTTGTTTTTTTTGTCATTTGTAATTTTTTGACGTGGTTACTCGATGTAAATATGGGAGAATTTAATGCAGTTGAATTTTTTGTTGGTTTATGTCAAGATGGTTGTTTGTAAATGTAATTGGCTTACTGGACTGCTGAGAGACTGGAGGGAAAACAATACCACCCATCTCATGCATTCCGTTATTTTCCCCAAGTAATCTATGCGATCAGAAATTGTTTTCCTTGATGTAGGAATTGAGGAAATGATAAAAAGATAAAAATTTGCTGGAACTATGTAATTGATTATGCACCTGTTTGTTTTTTTCCGAACTCATTTTCATTCAAATATTCTTTCAATAAAATAATTTTGCACGTGGATCCAGAATTTTTCCTCACTTCTTCCCCCACAATCTCCAAAAATATTAATTTTCACAAAATCTATCTCGGAAAATAAGCTTGAAAAGGCCTTATGTCTCTATATTTTTTAATGTGTATCTGCGTGATTATGGTGATGGGTTTGCTTCTGTCTATTGAGAAGTGTTTTCCAGACCAACACTACTAATAAGTTTTATTGGGCATCTAAATATTATTATATGTAAATGCAAATTCTGTTTTCTATAAAATGTTTTTTTAATCATTTTATGCCCTACTTTTGTGGGGAATCCTTCGTTCACTTGTGTCTCATTTCTTATTTCTGTTCTTTGTACCTATAAGCCGTTGAATAAAATTAGTAATTTTTTAATTCGTGTTATGATTTCTGAATTGTTATAATGAAAGTTGTATAGCTAAATAATTTTTCAATCATTTACGAAAATGGCATGACATCTTTACTTACTCTGTTACTCATTTATATAGGTCCTTACTAGTGGAATCGGTTGTCAGTCTGTCATTCTTTGTGCAGTCATATCCTGTAACAATCACTTATATATCCTTTATAAATCAATAATTGTCTCCTATCCTGCTATCCATATGCCCTTTTTGTACTGTCACTTTTGGAAACATGTAGTAATTTTGAGTATGCTACTTCCTATAATTGGTGAAAGGGTAATATCTCAACCTTCGTCATCTGACAGCCTAAACTCTAGTTTGGTATTCGATTGTATTGGAAAGATTCAAGTTCTTAAGGCTTTCCATATTTTGAAATCTTTTTCTGCTTAACTTTCTTGCTATTTTGGGAAGTATTTTTAGCACAATTCAGTAAACACGAAGTTTCATTTGGAAAGACATGTTATCTTGGGTTTCATAAAGGCTCTTTTGCAAGAGTGTTTCACTCGGAAAGCCCAGCTTAGTGTTCTCTTATCTCTTTTAAGTAAGATCTTACAATCCTATTATGCCCCTAACTGCACTTGTTAGCGTCGTTACAACTGGATAGGAGCTCTCGAGTTAGCTTGGTTTTCAAATGCACGGGTGCTCTTTTTGCTTCCACTGCAGATTTGCTATTCAGCATGACTCCGAGGGTTCTACCGTAAAATGAGTTAGATTTCCAACTAGAAGGAAAAAAGTGTGTAGTACAAGTTCTCCATGAGTTGTGACCCACCTCCAGATAGATGGGACCCATGGGGCTAAACTAATGAACTTGGACATTTGAAGTTATAGGCTTCAGAGTCGAAGTTGGATTGCCCATCTATGATTGTGGTCTTGTTATTCCATTTTTTGTTGGGAAGGGTTCTCTCTGTTTTTTTTTCTTTTTTCAATTCATGTGATGTAGGTTACGTTCCTTCTTTCTCTTGATTGTAGTTTAACTGTGGGTTGCATTATTGTTACCACCATCCACATTATTGTTTGACACTTGCCTGTAATCTATCTTGAGCAGTGAGAGAGGCCAGTAATGGAGGTCCGCGTGGAGGAGGTCGTGGTGCTGGGCGTGGTGCTGGTCGTGGACGCGGATTTAATCGTGAATCTATGGATGAAAATACATTTGGAAACAATGGATATTCTGGCAGGCACAGAGTTTCCGAAGAAGGAGATGATGGCAAGCCCTCTGAAAGACGTTCATATGGTGGACCACGGGGAGGTGGGGGTTTCCGTGGTGGTCGCCGTGGCGGTCTCAGCAATGGAGACACTGTGGAAGGTGAACACCCTAGGAGGGCATTTGAGCGACACAGTGGGACTGGACGTGGGTAATGGATTTACTAACCAGCTGTCAGTATTTAGTTGCATTTTGTGCTTTAATCCTTTCTATCTCTTCCTTTTGGTGCAAGTTATATACCACAGTAGTTATTGTGTACTTCAAAATTTTTGTTGTCTTAGTTGTGAATCTTATCTTTTCATTATTGCTGTTGCAGGAATGAATTTAAACGTGAGGGTGCTGGTCGAGGAAATTGGGGAACGCCCACTGATGAGATTGCTCCGTAAGTGCTGGAGTCTTTAAGTATAACTCTGGATCGGAATTTCATGAGTCTCATATTACGTGATGCTGTTGTTCAATTTATGTTGTCTTGTTGCCTATATAGGGAAACTGAAGAACCTGTTAATGACGGAGAGAAGAATGTTGATTCTGAGAAGCAATTGGAACAAGAAAATGTTGGAGATGCCAATAAGGATACTTCTGTGCCTGAAGAAGAAGAAAAAGAGGAGCCTGAGGAAAAGGTGAGTGCCCTTCCACTTCGTATTATTCATGGAATTTATAGGATTTTGTGCTTTTGCTCACTTGAAAGTTGGAACAATTGGCTCATTACTTTTGTTTGCTGAACTTAACTAGAGATTGACTTGCATCAATTTGCCTGACCTGACTTAGAATCAAGTGGTAATCAATCTACTTCCTTTTTTCATTGAATGTGGTTGTCATGCATGTTTCGACGCTAGCTTTCCAACTTCCAAAATTCTTGATGACTTTCGTGCAATAAATTTTTGTTGAACTTTGTATCCTGCATAAAGCTGTACCTGTTTTAAAGCCTTTCTTTATGATGGAAAGGTGTACTAGTATCTGCATGAGCTGAAAATTAGATTTTTCTGTTATGAGATTTGGAGATGTGGAAGTACTGGCAGTTTTCATGTATTTTCTGATTGCATTGATATTGATCCATTTCTTAATGTGATGTACTGCATTTTATCTCTGAACAAGGAAACAGTGATACAAGTACATCATTTCTGACATCTAGGTTCGGTGTCGCTTAAACCTAATGTAAGGTTGAAGAGAAAATTTAGTTCAGTTTTTGTTCAGGCGTTTAAACTGGGAAGTCATTACTGTTTCTCGGAAATGAATGAATTCAGGAGGCACATACGCAGACAATATTAGCAAACGATGTAGGACTTCAGAACTTTTAGGATCTCATGTCTTGCCATGAGTTATTAGTACTGTTTGACAACAATAACTTTTTTCGCTGTGTTCTGCACAACTCATTTTCTTCAAATTGAACTGTTGTGCTAGGTCTTTTATCTTTCTGAAAAGGACTTATATAAATACTGTCTGCCACTAGGAGATGACACTGGAGGAGTATGAAAAATTACTAGAAGAGAAGAGAAAGGCCTTGCTGGCAAATAAATCTGAGGAAAGGAAGGTTGACTTGGACAGAGAGCTTGAATCCATGCAACTTCTGTCCAACAAGAAGAATGACGATGAAGTCTTCATAAAATTGGTCAGTCAACTGTTTTGGTTAAAGCTTTCTTAATTTCTTTAACTAAGCTAAGACAAGTTTATGGATTGTCTTTAATTTATGGTAATTGGATAGGGTTCTGATAAGGATAAACGTAAAGAGGCAGCTGAGAAGGCCAAAAAGGTATGTTTAAATTTTATGATACCTGTACTGGATTGCCCCTTTTACTTGAGACAAATCTGATGCATAATCTCTTCTGAATTTTGGCTGCTAATTATTGAATGTTTCTATTGAATTTTATCAAGAACTTCCACTTGTTGATGATCATTTTATATTTTGTCCACGGTACCGGTGGGTCCGTTGGGAAACGTTGTATGTGCCATTTCATGTCTACATTTTTGTTGAAGACCCTTTTTGTCTTTTTATCAAGACAAGACCTTGCATGTCTTGTATGTCCTTTGTACTCCTTGAATTACCTTACATTCTAGAGTGGTTCTGTTGCTTGTTGCACTACTATGCAATTTGTCTTTGAAGATGGCTTTTTTTAGGTTACTGGTGATGGTCAGTGTCTGTTGAACCTGGAAGAGAGGCCAGTTGTTGCTAATTGGATCTAAATTGAACCAATTGATTTAAAAATTATAAGTTCAGACTGCATGTTATTTTTATCTTGTTAGAAGATTATTATCCTATGATATATTTATGTTTGCTGTTTTTTCTATTGTTACCTCTCTGGAGTTGTTTAGAACCTCTAAATATATATAAAAGAATTTGCCTTAGAATTTGCTTAGGTGCTTCGATTGTGATATTTGGGGTTCTGATATTTGAATTTAACTGTTGCCTATAAACTATGACTACCGTTGTCATTTATGCAGACTAGTGCAATTTGTAATTGTTTTTTGTTTCATGTGCAGTCTGTGAACATAAATGAGTTTTTGAAGCCTGCTGATGGGGAGAACTACTACCGACCTGGTGGCCGTGGTAGGGGACGTGGCCGTGGTAGGGGTGGATATGCTGGAAACAGTATGAACAATGCGCAAGCCCCATCTATCGAAGATGCTGGGCATTTCCCTTCCTTGGGTGGGAAGTAAGGGATCTTCACCTGCCTCCCGAGGTCTGTTTTTTGTGGTTTTCCAATCTTTAGTTCCTCTGAGGTGGCAGGATATATCAACAGGAACCTGTGTGTATATTTAGATGTATTCCAGGAGCTTAGACCCTTGGTTCTTCACGACTTTAACGAATAACTTCCTGTCATATTTAGAGCATTAGGAACCCTTTTTTCTTGAATAACTTCATGGGATCAGTTTCATTTCGGAGTTTGATTAAAACAGTTTTGTTCTATTCTACTACATGGTTTTTCTACAGGTACTCTGTTAGTTTGCTTTCTTTGATGCCATTTGTCCTACTGTTCAAAAGCTTTGGGGGTGTGATGATAGGGACCGTGGACTTCTAATCGTTGAATCAGTGTATGTAAATGCACGTATGAGATGTTTATCAAGCCAAACGTTTCAGTCTTTAAAAATAAACAAGAATGATCGAGGATAAATTCGGTTCCTCAAAATTAATGAATCCATCGGAATTCACTTGGGAAACTTTATTCCTGTGATTGAAGCATTTGTAAATGCCTGAATGGGACTAATAAAATATTTTTAGACGAGGGTTTTATTAGATAATGGAATTGCAGGTGGGTGACAAGAAAATGTGAAGAGAACAAATTTCTGAAACGTCGACATGAATCAAGAGGCCGAATATGTGGGAATAACTTGGCTATAACATTGACAAAAGTCAGAGACGTGTTTGTAGCATGGCGAAGGGGTTATTTATGGGACCATAGTTAATTGTTTACACTTGTCAAAAAAATTACAAATTAGTCCAACAATTGTTTTGTTACTCATTCAACTTACACTTGTCACATTTTACTTATCAAACTTCAAAATGTTTACCAATTGTTACTCATCTCTAAGATGTTTTTGTCATATTTCGTTCCCTTCATTGCTAATGTATTGCACAAAAATCCCACATGGCAAGTTATAATCGTTAAAAAAAATTACAATCAACTCAACAAAATCATCATATATAAAACGCAACTTCTAGGCCTCATAAACTTCTTTAAAGCCCAATGAATCATCCCCAATTCCAAACCTAAAAAACTCTAGCCTCCAATTCATTCATCTCAACCAAGTACAACTAAATTGTGTAAGAAGACAATCGATTGTTAAGAAGGATGCGAGAAGCCACTACTTATATATCCATATCCTCCAATTGTATCATCTACTCGACTTTTCTCTAATCCCAATCTTCCATTTTTGCAAGCATGTATCCAACTATTTGAGAAAGTAAAATGGTGTTTGATGGAGATTAAAATTAGATTTTTAGTAGATTGTGCTAGAAGTTTTTGAAATATATGGTTAAAAAGTTGTGGAACCCATGAAAGATGTGGTTAATATTGATTGTTTGACTTTGACTTGGATTAAAAACAGATTTTAATCCAGACCAAACATGGACTAAATGTCATTGAACCAGCCTTTAGCTGTCCACAACTAATTAGGTGAAAAATGGACCAAAAACGTAAGGTTAAAAATCGAAATGAATGCCTTAATTTTAATCAAATTCAAGGACATGGAAATAAACTGAACGCAGATACTGATATAAAATCACCAATATTTCTAATTTGTACAAATGTCCTGTGAATCAAATACGTTGAATAAATGAACATTTTGACAAAATGCTGAAATAACAGTAGAAGCGGTAATTATGCTGAGTCTTAAAGCACCAATGGAAGAAACTAACTTTACATGCCACGAACAGCGCAGTAACATCAAGCAGTTATTTTTTTATTTTTGTTTTTTCCTTTCTCCTTTTAGGAAGAGCAGCAACCAGAATTCTGGTTAACGGGTTGTCCTTTGATCTGCACAGTTGGAGGTCGGGCATTGTTCATGCCCGGTTGACTTGCCATCCTGTAAACACACAAAGGAATACTCGTAATCTAGATAACAAAGATAAAACAAATCTCAGGGAAGTAACAGATCATGCTTGGTTAAGCTTAAAAGTAATCTAACTTGCATTAAGTATATTTTTGTTTCTGGAAATGTTTGGATAGATTACTTTTTTCTCATAGTTGATTATTGACCACAATGTAAGGTTACTTTCAAAATAAGTAACTTACTTGTATCCTACTTGAGCAAGAAAAGAAATTATTTGTTCTACAATTTGTTTATCAGTAAGGGCATGTTTGGCATGACGTAAAAGATGAAACTGCTTTTAAGACTAAGAAGCTACTTCTAAAAGTGCCTTGTCTAACTAAAAAGACCTTTAGAGGAAGCTAACCCAAGGTAGCTCCCTCATTAAGCTCTTCCCTGAAAAGCAGAACCAAAATCTATCCCAAACATGCCCAAAGTAAGCTTTACCTATATGTATATTTTTAAGCGTAGCCAAATAAAGAACTGTCACAATACAATACTCAGCAATTTCAACACTATAATCTCAACGCTATACCTGTTCTTGATTGTAGCAGCCATAGCCATGAAAGCCTCTTCGACATTAGTGGCATTTTTTGCACTTGCTTCCATGAAAGGAATCCCAAGTTCATCTGCAAATGCCTGGGGAAAAACGGCTTTGTGCTAATTAATCAGAACTGATTATGTTATTTAGCCTCATTCATTCAAAAATAAATTGAACATAGATTCATACAAGCACACAAGGATTTGAAATACAAAGTGCATGATAAGTTACTTTAGCTGTCTCGGATGACACAACTTTCTGTTCCGTGAGATCGCACTTGTTTCCAACAAGAAGCTTGTTAACATTGTCACCAGCATATCGGTCTATTTCGTTTAACCATTGCTTAACATTGTTGAAGCTGTCTTGATCAGTCATGTCATAAACCACCTGATAGATGTACCACTGAATTAAGTAAATTCATCACAAGGAAACTACCCTAACAAGAATTGGCATTACTTACAATGATACCATGTGCCCCACGGTAGTAGCTGCTAGTAATTGTTCTAAAACGTTCTTGTCCAGCAGTGTCCCACTGCAAAAGGAAACAGATTGTACTAAATGAAAATTGAACCTGAAACTAAGAACAACACAACGGACATAGGGCCTCATGACCCGGGGTAGAACTTAGAAGGGGCATGGACTGAAGCCATGTGAATGTAAATGCTATGTTGTAACACTTGAAAAATTTTACACCGCAAAATACCCAAATTGTGCAAAGAAGTTTAACATGTAGGGAACCATAACGAGATCTTAAATTCATCACAAGGCCATCATGGGTATTGCAAAAACTTACTATTTGGAGCTTAATAGTTTTTCCATCCTGCTCTACTGTGCGAATTTTCTGCATCAAAGAACATGTGAAATAGTTTCAAAAGAATTATAATTTTGTACTTGGTACTGTACAAAAGGCATCACCAGACTGATCACTTACAAAGTCTACACCAATGGTACTAATATAACTTTCAAGATATGAGTCGTCCTGAAAACAAAGATGAAAGATAGTTAGGGAAAACATCACTTTTATTAGGATTTTTAGTCATACCTCAAATGTGATGAACATATCTAAAACCAATCGACAAAAGCTATTTAAAGCGCATACGGAAAAGTGAAAAATATAAAGAACATATTTTAGGAGTTACTAATATATCGAAAGAAGAAGACCACATTTGCAGGCCATGATGGTTTCCCTAAAAAATGCATCAACAGCAAGTGAAGCAAATCACTACAGGAAATCAAAAGGATAAATACCATGCCTCCCCCACCCCACCACCACCTCCAATGGATGCAAAAAATAACAATAATAATAAGTCGTAACACTGCAAACAGATAATCCCATCTACTAACATAAAAATGCTGATGTATTATGCAAGGCAGCAAAATTAAGTTTTACGAGAAACTCTTTAACAAATAAAAAACTGGACCAGAAGAAAGATTTTAAAAGACGCCATGTTTGATTAAAGAAGGATGGTAATTGTAATAGAAATTGATTAGAAGCTTACAGCAAATCTTAAAAGAAGACATGATTTTCCTACACCTGAATCTCCAATTAGCAGAAGCTTGAAAAGGTAATCGCTGCACAAAAAACAATATAAAGGTAGGTGGAATTTGTAAGACAAGATAAAGAAATCAAATTGAATAAAATCCAAAACTAACTTATGATAGATAAATGCAAAATTAAGTCTAAGAAAATTTTTAGATCCTATAATTTCATATAATTTTGAGAAATGGACCCAAGAATACAACATGTTATCCAATTATAAAAAAGTAAAAGAATTTACATCACTGTTTGGAAACAGAATTCTTTTATTCTTTAACTTTAACTAAACACCACCATGATTTTAGGTAAAAAGAAAATAGTACTCTATGCATGAAAATTTGATGAGAGATGTAGGCATCTCCTGCCAACATTGATATTGTGTTTTACTCTAAATCCTCTGGATGCCATCGGCTCGGATTTTCCATTTCTCATGACATGTAGATTTGCATCTAGAAATTAAATCAAACATAAGCTCAGTAGTGGAGCCATGAATTTCACGTTAGGGGGAGAAGTCGACCCCCTGTATAAGCTGCTTCAAAAGTCACAGCCACAACCGTACACCATGACATGTTTCAACAGCTATGGAAAAAATGTAATGAGGAAAATATAACCAACAATGCATATTATGCATCACAAATACAGAATTGAAATTTCACTGTTATTTAGAAAGGCGCATAAGGCAACAAATATATGGAAAAACAAAAAATTGCCACTAAAGATGTTTTCTCATAATTTTCCACATTGCATTATATTATATTGGCAGCTAAATATAACAAAAAAAAAAACTTTTGAAAGATAACTTTCTAAAACACGCATATTACTGATCCCACACAGATTATCTAGAAAACTAATGTTGAGTGCTCCAATTAGTTAATTGCTCAATATCATCTGATATTCCCAAATATATTTTAAAATTCGATTGATTGACATTCTCCTTCAAAGAATCGGCATATACAGAAGTTAACATTTTCACCAACGGAGAAAATTTTAATTACAACCCGTATATGAATCTCTATTCGTATCATAACAACATCAGTCTCAGCGATCAAATAGACCCATAAAAAATCACATCAGAAATAGAACAACGAAAAAAAACATTCAGATAACAAATACAGATTTCATTGAAAACCGACTACATGCAGAAGAGTTGCCTCATGGAAGATAGAATTCGCAGAACTCAACATAAAGTAAGAATAATTGAATCATCCCAATGGATATTTTTTAATGATGAAAAAAGCTTACTATTCAGGATTCATGGCCAGATACAAAATTCAAAATCGATCCAAATATAAAGAGTGAAGGCGATAATTTTAGTTTTGCGTTGAGGGTTTTGACCAGATATTACAATCGCAGCAGGTGGGGCGAGAATTAAAATTGAGAAGAAATGGGAATTTCTGGAACTTCTTCAAGATCACACCAGGAGGCCTGATTTGCGGGAACTACGAAGGTGGGGCCGAGATGTGCCAAATTGTGCTTTCTTGCTCACATCACATGGATCGTTGTCTAATGTAGATGTGTTAGCATGAGATATTAGTTGACATGGTGTAGGTTAGCATGAGATATTAGTTGACACGGCGTGCGTTAGCTTTCTGCTTATGGAATTCGAATTGGGTGATTTGATTGTTCACAAATTAAGCTCATGTTTGGTCCGAATTAAAATATAATTTTAATTCAAGTCAAAGTCAAACAATCGATATTAATCACATCTTTTCATGGGTTTCACAACTTTTCAACCACATATTTTAAAAACTTCTATCACAACTACTAAAAATCAAATTTTAATTCCCACCAAATACCCTCAAAGTTCAGCGTATTTCAAAAATACATTTTCTATTTTTTTTCTTTTTTTTTAAGTTATACATTCTTTAATAAAATAATATTATACATAAAAATAAAAGTCTTTTTAATTTTTTAATCACGCATTCTCCAAAAATTATTATTTCGAAACTCATTTTTTCACCTAAAATGAGGCTCAATCAAGGGCTAAATTTATGTTTCACCTCTATTTTTTACAAGTTATATTTTTAAAATTTATTTTTATCACATATTTTATGGAACTCATAACTTTTATCAATTTTTTAGTCACACATTTAATTAATTTTTATCAAAATTTACTACAAATCTGATTTTTATCAAAATCAAACTGGGGCTAAGTATAGTGGCGCAATTGTATTAAATTTAAGTTTTTTATTTCTTATTGAAAAGTTTTTAAATTGAAGTTTTAGTTGCAAATACTATGAAAGTTTAGTGACTTCGGTACAATTTAACTATGAATATTGTAGAAAGTTCAAGGAAATATATTATATAATTTGATAAAACATCATAGAGTATCAATCCTTCACTGAAAAGTTAAAATGAATTTCAACCCTCCATTTTAAGGGGTTAGAACTATAAATAGGGACAAGTTGTCTTCTCCATAATCAAGCAAAAACAAAAACTAAATTATTATGTGCATTTACTTTAAGTCATCTCCCTCTCACATTTCTTACTTCAATACCCTCTTTCTCTTTCTACACATGCATTGCTTTATTACACAAATTACAAATGAGAATGTGCATTCTCTCGCCTAAAGAAAACAATTATTACACTGAGAACAAGAATGTGTAATCCAATAACTAGACAACATTATATATCGATCTTGATAAAATGGAATAAGGCAGCGTTGCTTTCTAATAGAACCAAATATTTCTTTAGTAACGTTTCCAACCTCTTCTCGTCATCCCTTTTTTTTTTCGAACTTCACTTGTATATGTGTTTGAAGATAGATTTGTGAACTTTAAAGGTCAAAATTTGGCAGTGGCAGGGAGACGTGCCTATTTTTATTTTTAAATTATTTTTGTTGATTTAAGTTATTGGTAGTTTTTACTTAAATTGGTATTGTGGAGTTATATTTAAATCATTATAATTATACGTCTATATAGTATTGTCGTGATTTGTGAGTCCACCTTGCGATACTTTTTTTCCCCCAATTTGAGAATTGACTCCTCATATGTTTCGTTTAAGTCATTCACCCTCATCTCGCTCAAAGTTTTATTTTTCTTTTTTTCAAGTCTTCTTGAATTTTTCCTTTTTTCAAGTCTTCTTGAGAATTTGATGTCTTCTATTTCAACTATAATTCTCCCTCCGTATTCCCAACCATTGTAAGTGATTTGTTTGATCATCGTTTAGAAGATACACTAACATGGTCAACTCTTCAAGTTTTCCAAATTGTATTTCATAGAAAATGTCTTTAATCTTCCTTATTTTCATCTCTATTAGTTTTTTGTTTCTATCCTTATTTCCTCTCTTCTTCTTTCTTGTTTTTGTCCTTATTTCCTCTCTTTTTTTTTTCTAGCCATGTCATCGTATTGTATCTTCAATTTTATTTTTC
>CAIGRT010123223.1:0-11477 GCA_903798405.1 Fraxinus platypoda | reverse complement strand
AGGCGCGATCATAGGATTGACACAACGTAGATTTTATGGGTTTCGAGAGAAAGTATAGGATTATGAAGCTTACTCCATAAAAGAATCATGAACTTGATAAAGCTTTGATTTTAATTCGGAATAGAGATATTGGAATTAATTTCTAGGATTAAGTTTTACTTGGTACTCGAGAGAGGGGGTAGAATTATATGAGACCCCTTGCTTATAAATATAGAAATTTGATTAAGAGATAACTAGGTTTTTAAAAATCATATTTGATAGTTGGGTAAAATCATACACTACCTCTCCTATATTGTTTAATTCGCATAAGCTACATTTATTCATTGAATTCGTCACAATCATCCCTAGTTTAGATAAAACATTGATTCAAAAATTCATTCATCTAGATAAAATAGAGGTTACACAATTATAGTACTTAGTAAAGGAATTGAATATCAATCCTTGTGGGTTCAACACTTTAACTCCATTATTATATTTCAAAACTTGACACCGTACACTTGTGGTATAATGTACGTTGTATAAAACGCGTAACAAGTTTTTTACACCGTTGCCGGGATTGTTTAATTTGATTTTTTCTGATATTATTACCAATGAGCTTTTGTTTTAATTTAGATTTATATTCTTTTGGTTAGTTTGCTTGTTCTTTATTTTAGGGTTATATGAAGATCGAGGAATGTTGGACGAATACTCTTTGATCCTGAAATTGAATGAAATTTCAGATTTTTACAGGGCATACAAAGAAAAAAAAACTCGAAGCAATGGCAGAACAAGTAGCGAATCAGAACATTCAACAACAGGCCATTAGAGATTATTCATACTAGTGGTCAATGACAACTACTCTAGTATTGCACGCCAAACTATGGCTGCAAATAACTTCAATCTGAAGCCAAGTTTGATACACATGGTTCAACAAAATCAGTTTGGGGATCTCCAATAGATGATCCAAATGCTCATCTTTGTACTTTTCTTGAAATCCGTAAAACTGTAAAGATGAATGGCATTACTGAAGACGCCATCCGACTCTGCTTATTTTCCTTCTCCTAAAGGGATAAAGCCAAAGCATGGTTTTAATCTTTGCCATATGGATCCATCACAACTTGGGAGGGATTATCTCAGAAGTTCCTTACAAAATTTTTCCCACCTTTTAAGGCAGCTCAATTGCGGAGTGAAATAGGCCAGTTCTGAGAAGCAGAGTTAGAACCATTTTATGAGGCTTGGAGAGATTCAAGGATTTACTTTGAAGATGTCCTCAACATGGTTATTAGGACTGGATGCAAATGTAAATATTCTACAATGGGGGCTGAATGGTTAGACAAAGACAGTGGTGGATT
The DNA here is from genome assembly GCA_903798405.1 of Fraxinus platypoda. Taxonomy (NCBI): domain Eukaryota; kingdom Viridiplantae; phylum Streptophyta; class Magnoliopsida; order Lamiales; family Oleaceae; genus Fraxinus; species Fraxinus platypoda. The sequence goes on along the minus strand of CAIGRT010123223.1, from coordinate 10,146 downwards.
CAATAGCTAGGGGAACTTTGATGTCCAAGCCTACAGATGTAGCTTACTTCGTACTGGATGAAATAGCCACTAACATTTATCAAATGCCAAGTGAGCATTCAAGTACAAAGAGAGTAGCTGGCCTTTATGAAGTAGATCCCATTAAAGCCCTTATAGCTCAATGTCCTCTCTCACAACTCAAATAGCTGCATTAACATCATAAGGAACTCAGAAAAAAATAGATTCTATCATGGATGCTTCTACTTCATACTATAAGTCAGAGCAGGTCTAATATGTAAATGACATAAGCTTCAATTAGAGAGGAAACTACTCAGCAAATCAGTACCATCCATGACCGCGAAACCATTAGAACCTCTCTTATCGTAACAATGCGAATGTTCTGCAACCCTTACATGGGTTCAAAAATCAGGCTTCTAAAGGAAAGCCTTCAAAGGAGGATATCTTGGGGAGCTTTTTTTAGAGACAAGGGTGAGATTCAACAAGGATGAGTCCAGANCCTGGGTTCAAAAATCAGGCTTCTAAAGGAAAGCCTTCAAAGGAGGATATCTTGGGGAGCTTTTTTTAGAGACAAGGGTGAGATTCAACAAGGATGAGTCCAGACTTGACAATATTGAGACTTATATGACACACATGGGAGCCACAATGAAGAAGTTAGAAGTATAAATTAGTCAACTCGCAATTGCAATAACCTTTTAACAAAAAGAGAAATTCTCTAGTGATACAAAGGTTAACCCAAGGGAGCACTGCAATGCCATCACATTGAATAGCGAAAATGAGCTTGAAGAGAGCAAGCCTACAGAGGTTGTGGTTCCTACACCTGCTTCAGATCATGTTAATGAAAATTGGTTGAAGAGCAGAAAATTGAGGCAGAGGCAACAAAGATTAACTATCGACCTAACTCAATTTTATTCTCAGATAATCCTCCCATTTTGAAGCCACAACTGTCTTATCCTTTGATGAGCAATTTGCCAAATTCTTGGAAGTCTTCAAGAAGATCCACAACAATATTCCTTTCACAGATATTTCGGCACAAATGCCAAATTATGCCAAAAGAAAGCTGGTGGAATTTGAGACAGTCAAACTACCAGAAGAATGTAGTGCCGTTCTCTAGAAGAAGCTCCATTTGAAACTAAAAGATATGGATAGCTTCATTATTCCATGCACAATTGGCACTTTTACTTTTTATAGTGCATTGTATGACCTGGGAGCTATCATCAATTTGATGCCACTATTTATTTTCAAAAAGTTGGGCCTTGGAGAAGCGAAACTAACCACAATCACTTTGCAACTAGCTAATAGATCCATCACTTACTATAGAGGGATCATTGAAGATGTGTTGGTTAAAGTTGACAAGTTCATCTTTGTGGTAGACTTTGTGGTTTTGGATATGGAAGAAGATCAAGAATTATCATTAATTATTGGTCGGCCCTTCTTGGCATATGGAAGAGCTCTCATTGATGTACACGAGGAAAGCTGACACTGCGGGTTAATGAAGAGCAAGTCATGTTCAACACTTGCCACGTGGTCCAATCAGTTGATGCAGTAGAGGGTAAAAATTTCAAAAGAGAATTTTCTATGACCCTGTAGAGCAATACATGGCAACCAATTACTCAAAGATTGATACAAATGCTACTGGAAGCTATGCGGTACCAAGGAAATGGTGGATTTTATCTTAAATCAAAAAGTCGATCCACCAGACAGAAAGAAGAACTACATTGAAGGACCTTTGAAACCTCCCATCATTATCAAATCAAAAAAGATTTTGAAGGCTATACCAGAATTGAAGTCACTTCCTAATCCTAGTGGCCATACTATATTGAAGAAGAGTTCAAAGCTAAGGAACAAGTTCGAAAACTTGAGAGAAGTGTCACCTGAAGACCCAACTTAGGCACTTCAGTTATGTCAAACTAATGACGTAAAATAAGTGCTTCTTGGGAGGCTACCTAAGATTTCTATATCTCTATCTTTTATTTTTTATATTAGTGCCAAATTTTAGTTTGTAATGAGTTTTGTGTAGGAAATCTCAAGTTTGGGAGAAAAAATAGAAGCAGAATCCATCAAATCCAGCATCATAGAACCATAATGTCATTGGCAATGCAAACAATTCAGAGACGTTCTCTCCCTTTTCCTTTAACTTTACATTGGGGACAATGTTTAGTTTAAGTTTGGGGAGTGAAATATAAAAAATTTCTAATTGCCTTGTTTTTTTTTTTGTATGATTTGTGTGGATATATATATATCCATGTGGAACGTGAAATACCATACATGTGAATTGAGCATAACGTTGGACAGGAATAAGTTGATTCTTAATTGATAAAGGTCGAATTATTGGCCTTAGAAGCTAAATTCAAACAACTATTAAACAAAAATTGGCATCCTTTAACTAACTTTAGGATAGTTTGGATGGTTGAACTGTTGTGGGAAGACATGGATGTAGATGTGGATTTCATGTGTATTAAATTTTACATGGATTGTCTGAAACCAGTAGGATGAAAATTGGGTGAAAAATTTAAGTTAGAGGTTGATTATCGAGAATGAGTGTTTAATAAGGAGAATTGTACTAATTACTGCATAAAAGGGAAAAAGTTGTTTCGTTGTGAAGCTATCCTAAAAGATCCTAATGATGACAATTTTTGAAATCCCCCCACAAAAAAAAAACACTCAAAAAGGGATCAAGCTTGTGCATGAAACAAAATACACTCGGAAAAAATTGAAAAAAAATAGGTGCATGAAACAGAAGACGTACTACATACTTTGATTATGCATCAAACACTTGTTTTAGAGGATTAGGCTTTTGACTAGGAGTTAGTAACTTGGTTGATTCCGGGGGTTGAAGCAATCGAAAAACAAGGAGAGCCCTCATTTATTGATGTGTTGAACTATAATGGGTAAAAACTTGACTAGAGTGGAGAGGGTAGGGAGTAGTGAAACTGAAAACAACCTTAGAATACACCCTTGGGAAGAGAATGGAAAGAAACTAAGTTTAGGGGTGTGTGAATCCTATGAACGAAGAAATGAAATATTTGACTTTTAAGGTCAGGAGTTGAATTAACTTATGATCGTACAGTGTTGTATTTAATTCTTCACACACACACACACTCGTTTTACATTGGAAAAGTAAGAATTTGGCTTTTGCATTTTAGCTTTAAATTAGTTCATGAATCCGGAATCATGTTTTCAATCCTGAGCCATAAAGACAAGCTATCCAACTAAATTGTGTGAATTGAGTCTTTTGATTATGGGTTTTATGTGTGTCTTTGTTAATTATATTATTGTGTTGTTTTGTATTTGCTTGAGGACTAGCAAAGAATTAAGTTTGGGGGTGTTTGGTGAGTGTATTTCACTAATTGATTTAGCACCATTAAAGCTTAGTTTTCGGTTTGTTCGTGGGCACTTTTGAACATTTTGATGTGTATGTTCATGTTATTTTGTAGTTTAGGTAAATTGATGATAACGACGTGTTTTGGAGCTTGGAATGGAGCTAAATTGTTGATCATGGAAGTGGGTATGGAGTGGAGATAGAAGAAGTGAAAAAATGTAGAAAAAGAGGCAAGAAAAAGAGGCTAAGAAGTGAAGGCCACATATGGGCACCTAGAAATTAAAAGAAATCAGCAGAGAGTTGAGCGCCGCGGTGCCCAGTTAGATTTTGAAAGAAGAAGAAAAAGAGCAGAATGTCTAGCTCAGCAGCGCTAGCATGAAGTTCATCGCAGCGTCGAGGCACCAATGACGAGCGCTGCCACCCGAATTTAAGAAATCTCAGATTTTTGGATAGTTTTAAACCTGGTCCAAGTTTAACTCATCTTGAAACTTTGAGGGATTATAAATATAACCCTGAAGACCACTTTTGAGGGGGATTTGAAGGGGGGCAAGATTCAATAAATCAAGAAGGATGCAAAGGCAACTTGGCGAAGAAAATTGATTCAACCATCCAAAAAATAATTTTATCTTTTTTCTCTTCACGTTATTCTTAATGAATTGTATAGATTTCATGTTTCATATCATGAACAAAGTAATTCTTCTAGGGTTTGATTAGCCAAAACTTGAAGATATGATTTGATTTTGTTTTAGTTATTTCTATGAAATTTTCCAATTCCATTTATTTGTGTTGTTGATTTAATGCTTTTAATTAATTGCTACTAATTGAATGATTAGATGCTAGTCAATTCTAACACTCGAGATAGGGGAATTTAGGCGCGATCACAACAATAATACCACCTAGATTTTATGGGTTTCGAGAGAAAGTGTAGAATCTATTAAGCTTGTTCCAACTAAGAGCCATGATCTTGATAAATCTTGATTTTAGTTCAGAATAAAGATATTTGAATTAATTTCTATGATTAAGTTTTACCGGCCACTCGAGAGAGGGGGTATAATTATATTACGGTTCTTACTTATAAATATGGAAAACTAATTAGAGATAACTAGGTTTCTGAAAATGATATTTAATAGTTGGGTGAAATCATACCCTACGCTCTCCTATATTGTTTAATTCGCATAAACTACATTTATTCATTTAATTCATCACAATCATCCCTAGTTTAGATAAAACATTGATTCAAAAATTCATTTATCTGAATTAAATAGAGGCTACATAATTATAGTACTTAGTAAAAGAATTGAATATGAATCTCTGTGGGTTTAACACTCTAACTTGATCATTATATTACAAAACTGTACACCATACACTTGCGGTATAATTTACGTTGTATAAAACATGTAACAAGTTTTGGGTGCCGTTGCCGAGATTGTTTAATTTTTTTCTAATATTATTTCTTTTAACTAGTTTGCTTGTTCTTTGTTTCAGGGTTATGCGAAGATCGAGGAGTGTTGGACGATTATCCTTTGATTTTGAAATTGAATGAACTTTCAAATTTTTAAAGGTCATACAAAGAAATGAACTTGAAGCAATGGCAGAACAAGCAGCGAATCAGAACATTAAACAGCGGGCCATTAGAGATTATGTCAGACCAGTGGTCAACGACACCTACTCCAGTATTGCACACCAAAATATGGCTACAACTAACTTCGAATTGAAGCCAAGATTGATGCACATGGTTCAATAGAATCAATTTGGGTGATCTCCAACACATGATCCAAATGCTTATCTTGGTTATTTTCTTGAAATCCGCGACACCATAATTTATATTAAAATTTCATAACAAGGATTCATCTTTGTCTTAGAACATCACCCGACTTTTTCATAGATGAAGAAAAGGAGGATGAATCTTGAAGTTCTTTAATTTCTTCAATAGCTTCCTGATTGAATCCTGATGTACCTCATTCTTTCTCCAATGGATCTTCAATTGCTAGAAATATTGTGATTCCACTTAATTCTCTCATAAGAATAATACCTCTCTTTTATCGTGATAATTGATAAATATTAGAGTATAAGATGTGTCTTTAATGGATAGCCATGTTCTTGATTTATAAAATGAGAAATTAGATCAATAAAAACAACCAAATTGGGTTCCAATCAAATGAGGAAGTTGCATTCACTTCGCGTTTGATTATGTCTCTGCGCAGACATTAATATTTTTATCATATCTTTTTCTTTCGATATCTGACCGAAGCAATTCAAAGTACGTTAAAAAGCTAACTCAAAGGGATACAATTATTTTATAAATAGAATTTTTCAATTTGAACGTTTACTATGCCAAAAATGGGTTTCAGTCTGCGGTTGAAAATGTGGAGCATAACTTGTGCAACTAGAAATTGATTGGTACAAATACTTTTGACTATATTTCAATGCTTTTTGACCTTTAATTGTATTCAGTTGATCATATTTGATCTTCAATCATCATTTTATGGCTCGAATCAACTATTCGATATTTTCACTTTGGTCCCCAACATTGGATTTCTTCATTTTTCATCCGTTTTTACCCCTTTCTTCCAATTTCACTTTCAATTATCGTGTTTCCACCTAATAAATGAAATATACAAGAAATTAGACAATAATTAATCATAAGAACTCCTAAATGTTTATATCTAAACACCCAGTTAAGTGTATTAGCACCCAGGTAATTGTTTATATCTAAAATACACTTATCAAGTAGGATGATAATGTTCAAATCTTGAATGCTATAGACCTATAGAAAGAACAAGAAAATAAAAGGAAACACGAATGAGTAGTAGCACTTTCAGCATTCTTAATGTAAAGCCTTTTCCAAAATAGAATGTATAAATTCCTCATTGATCTCTTTTCATCATTGGTAGTTTTAGAAGCATTTTCTATGGACAATCGAAGACTCGTCGTACTCTGCCTTTGCTATCCATGTCTGCATTCACAGAAACAAGAAAGGTCTCGCTTAAACAATTCTTGAAGATCATTAACATGTGTTCAATCAAATTTTAATATGATACCATAAGTCAGCTTTTGATAGATTTAAAAGGTTGACCTCAATAATATGCTAAAATTTAACAAAAATCATGCACTATCCTGTACTTGATATTGGAAGTGTTATAATGCTAACATTAAATAAAACAATGGAGAAGGTGTTTAATAAATTGACAATCATACTCGTTGGAATGTGTTGAGAGAGGCCAAAATGGAACCTCCAACCCAGACACTGTACTTACTCTCTGGTGGAGCCACCATCTTAATCTTCATGTTGCTTGGAGCTAATGGTGTAATCTCCTTGTTCATCCTATCAAGAATACCATTGAACATAGTTGAACCACCATTGAGGACAATGTTCCCATACAGATCCTTCCTAATATCAATGTCACACTTCATGATAGAGTTATAGGTAGTTTCATGTATGCCAACAGCTTCCATCCCAATCATTGATGGCTGGAAAAGTACTTCGGGGATCGAAACCGCTCGACACCAATGGTGATTGCCTGTCTATTAGGCAGTTCATATTCTTCTCCACGGATGAACTTATTTTTGAACTTTCTAGCTCTTGTTCATAGTCGAGAGCAATGTAAGCTAGTTTCAATTTTTTATTCATTACAATTTCTCGTTAGGCGGATGTGGTGAAAAAGTAGGCTCGCTCGGTCAGTATTTTCACGAGGGCATTAGTGAGAAACGACCTGCTAGATCAAGATGCAAAATTGCAAGGGAGAGTGTATAACCTTCATAAATAGGGATTGTATGTCTGACACCATCTTCCGAGTCCAGTACAATTCCTGCAAACGAAGGCTAGTAAATTTTACTTATTCTAGCATGGATAAACTCTTTGCCAACTGGAAAAAAGTATCGAATTTGTGTATATCCACTCGGCTGCTCCTACAGATGTCTCAGTATCATGCTACTCCCATGTCTAAGATGAAAAGAAAGCTATTTATGAAGAGAAATTTGTGTGGTCTTTATGGGGTTTTATTGTAAGAATTGTGTAGCAACACAAGACATGGTCAAGAAGGTCTTTGTCTTTTTATGTGAATTTGGATTATGGAATGATTTGTTGTCTGAATAGGGACTTAGATAGAATTATGCTAAATAAGGTTGAAGATTGGAGGAAGAAACGAGTGAAGAGACGACTTAAAAGAGGCGATCATCCTCTTTCTTTTCCATTTCACTAGTCTGGTAGTGATGAGGACCATGGTATGAAAGTTAGCAAGGACCCGTTGATTGTGGAGGAAGGAACAATGACTATGTCACGAGCAAAGAAGGTCAAGGAAGCCATGAGACTACTTGTTCAAGCTATGTTGGATGAAACATCAACCTCAATAAGCAAAAGGACAAGTTTCATATTGTGCATGAAAAATAGAACAAGATGGATCAACTTGGTTCAAGCTACGGACGAGGAAGTTGAAAAGAGTAATTATGCGACAACATTGTATACCCCGCATGCCTCTATACCAAGAATCAAGGTGGCATTTTGGATGAACTATGTGACCGCATGTCCATACACTATACGACTGCATAGCACAAATTTGGCAACAAATTTTCCATTTTTTGGAAAGATTCCTAATTTAGTTAAAACTCTAGTTTTATGGTCATTTTTTATATTTAGACTATTAATTCCATTTTAATTAGGTTTTTATGAGTTTCCTATAAATAGGACTCATTTTATTAATTGTAAGAACACACAATTTGAGAGATATTATAGCGACGAATATTGCGTTCAACTCGTTCTTCGTCGAATTAATTTCGAACTTATCAATAATTAAATTCTTGTGGCATTCAACAATTCAAGTAAGGTTCGTAAGTTTTGTGATCACGGGGTCAAGATATTGTTTGCGATTGTCTTGATTCTTTTATTCAATAATTTATCAGATCGAGCTTTCAAATGATTCTTTGCTTTCTTAGGTTTGATCTAATATGTCGAGGGTTTCGTAACTTCAATAGTTACGTGGGTTAGTATCAGTTGGCATCAGAGTTTAAGCTCCAAAAATCAAGGTTATATCCTTTATTTCTTTGGTTTGTTTTGTTTGATTTTTCATCTTCGTTCTTCGTGTTCTTCATATTTTGAGTCATTTAATCCAATTAAAATATAAAAGAAATTCAAAAGTAGTTTGTGCGCTAAATTAGTCCCCAAATCAATTCATTTTTTATTTTTTGGGTTCTTTGTTGAATTATCGCGTGTTTAGTAAAAAAAGAATTGCAAAAAATATAGCAAAATGTGTGTGTGTGTGTGTGTGTGTGTGTGTATACAAATGTGAGGCAAATATTATTCGAGTTTAGGATATCCAACAGAGACGATTCTACTTCAAGTGGGAAGAATAATAAAGTCATCGTGATGGAGAAGATGATATGACGATTTGAAAGGTTGTTTGGGGATATGAGAGATAGGATGGATAGGCAAGAGGTATGGATGGAGAGGCAAGACACATTGCTTGCTAATTTACGTAGAGAACAACTTAGAGAAGTTCATAACACAATGAGGCAAGGTAGGCAGGAGCCTAGAGCTGATATTGGTGGTGAAAATAAAATTGTTAGTGGAATTGATGATGATGCATTAGTGGAGGCTGAAATAGGAAGAATGAGGAACATATGAGATAGGCATGATAGGAGGGATAGATATTATGTTGGAAATGGAGTTGATAGAAATATGGGCAATATTAAAATGACAATTTCTTCATTCAAATGAAGTAGCGATCCAAAGGCATATTTGGAGTGGGTAAAGAAGATAGAGCTTATATTTGAATTCCATAACTACTCGGAAGAGAAAAAGGTAAAACTTGCCGTCGTTGAGTTTATTGATTATGCTATCATTTGGTGGGATCAAACAGCAACATCTAGGAGGAGAAATCATGAGAGGCCTATTGAAACATGGGGATAATTGAAGGCTATTATGAGAAAAAGGTTCGTTCCTATTCATTACAATAGGGATCTTTATAAAAAATTACAAAGCCTTCATCTAGGATCAAGGAGTGGAGGATTATCACAAGGAGATGGAAATTGCCATAATTAGAGCGAATGTTAAGGAGGATTGGGAGGTCACCATGGCCCTATTTGTGAATGGTTTGAATAGGGAAATAGCTAATGTGGTCGAACTACAACATTATGTAAAGTTTGAGGACATGCCACATGTAGCTATGAAGTTGGAGAGGCAGTTGAAGAGGAATGGGGAAGCTAGATATCCATCGGGTTCTTCGAGTTCTAACCCCTCTTGGAAACCGAAGTGGGATAACAATAGAGGTGATGGGGCTATTTTAAAAAGTAAAACTGAGCTACCAAAGGAAGAGATGAAGTTGCTAGCAAAGCTATACCCAAGACGGATCCCCAACCTCTAGGAATTGGGACATCAAATGCTTTAGATGTTTAGAATCGGGACACATTGCTTCTCAATGTCCAAATAAAATGGTGATGATCTTACGAGACAATAGAGAAGTGGTGAGTGATAGTGAGGGCGATTATGATGATATGCCGAAATTGGATGATGCTAGTGATGGTGAGAAAACAGAGTATGTAGCGGGAGAGCTATTGGTTACAAAGTGAGCTCTTAGTGCTCCAATCAAAGTGGATGACTTGGAGCAACAAATGGAGAACATATTTCATACGAGATGCCAGTTGTACCAACGTAGCTAGCACTACACTTGTTGAGAAATTGATGTTAACTATGTTAAAACATCATATGTCTCACAAATTGCAATGGTTGAACGAATGTGGTGAGTTTAAGGTAAATAGGCGAGTGTTAGTGAGTTTTTCAATAGAGAGGCATCATGATGAAGTGATGTGTGATGTAGTCCGTATGCATGCCG
>CAIGRT010123221.1:0-19402 GCA_903798405.1 Fraxinus platypoda | reverse complement strand
ACGGCTTGTGTGTTGGAGTGTAACTTGTGACTATATGAGAAAAACTATGACTAACACGTTGAACTTTAAATATTTTAGACTAGAGAGCTACTAAGGCAATAGTTTGAGGACCGGTGATGAAAGTTTCCCAAAAGAGTATTTCAATAATGGGCTGGATTCTTAGGGAGAGAAGTTTAGATTGGGCCTTCTAAATATGGCCTTGAAATTCTTTCCAGTCCATTTAAGAAATCACACTTCGGCCCTGTTTGAGCCACCTTATTGTAGAATGATAATGAAAAATATAGCCGTTATTGGGGCCCACGCAAGATATAGAAATTTTGAATTTAANACATTTTAGGGTAATTGTGTAAAGTAGTATAAGTGTTAGGCCCTGTTTGAGCCACCTTATTGTAGAATGAGAATGAAAAATATAGTCGTTATTAGGGCCCACACAAGAGATAGAATATTTGAATTTAAATATTGATGTGATGGATAACCGTCATATTTTTCATTTTAATGAGATAAAAATGTGGCCCAAACGGGGGCTTCACTAGACAAATAAAGAGTTCATTCCACATATGGTCACTAAAGTTGTACCAAAATTTCAATTTGATCCCCAAAGATAACTTTTTGCCAATCTATTAATAAATTTAACCAATAATTTCAACATGATCACCTTATTATAGAGATCAAATGTGCAAGGAAAATGCTTGTTGTATATTATCGTTTACATTGATGTGAGGTATCATTTTGTGCGTGAAGTGATTACTCGTGGTAATATTGTAGTGAACAAAGTTGATATTAAGGATAATCTTGCTGATGTATTGATAAAATCACTTCTTATTGTTAAGTTTGAGCATTGTTTGAATTTAATTTGTGTTTGTCATTGATTTAGCCCATTGATACTTGTTTGGAAGAGGTGGAGTGGTGTTTATTTTGGAGATGTGTTGAGAAATTTTTTTTATTGAAATTTGGTTTAAGGTAGATATTTGTGGTAGTTTGACCCAAATTCTAGTGGGTATTAAAGTTTTGGTTGAAGTGATTTTGAAAAGATCAAATTATGCATCGAGGAGAAAAGTCGCTGCATTCTCGCTAGCTTGCCGTTAGCTTAGCGCTAAAGCGACGCCTTCAGATTTTAAAAAGAGACTTGATGCCCGCTGGCACTCGAGCGATAGAGTTAGCGCTCGCCTACTGCTCGAGCGGCGGGGTTATCCGGCCCAGGCCCGTTTCGCGTTACTGCTCGAACGGCAGAGTTATCCGGCAGAGGCCCGTTTCACGTTTTAACGCATTTTCTAAACTCCAATTCATCTACAACTTGGATTTTAGGGCTTATATATATTCTCCACGACTTGTATTAAGATTATAACATTCATACAACATCTTAAGAGCTTTAGATCTTAATTGAGAGTTTTGAGATCTTGTTATAAACATAATTACTATTGATTATAGTGAAATTCTCATGCTCCGCCTATAGTTTTTTCCCATGTCAATTTTTTGCATAAATCTTTGTGTTCTTGTTTATTTTATTATTGTCATTAACTTGAGATCAATTCATGACAAAAGATAAAAGACTAAAAGTGAAAATCATAAAGAACTCAAAGCTGAATCAAGAGGAGAAAACATGGACCAAAACAGACTGAAGGCAAACTTCCCTTAATTGGAAAATCCAATTCTTCTTGGTTGTGCAATCGCATGCTATTAGACTATGCGATTGTATGACACGTTGTTTGATAGAAAAAAATTATTTCCTTTTATGTCTCAACTTCTTTTTGGTTACCAATCAGGACACAATTTTTTGAACTAATTCTTACTCTAATACATACATCTATCCAACAATTAGAGGGTTATACAAGCCAAGGTCGCTATAGGGTTTCAAATTCATAATTTTTTTCAAATGAGAGAGCTAAAGAGGAAGTTTTTCATCCATTCCAAATATTCTTTCAAAGTTTCATAGAAATTTATTACAAAACATATATCACGTTCATACATCAATTACTTGTATTGTACAAGAAGAAGAAACAATGTTGATCAAAGGTCATTGAAGAGATTCGAGATAGTTTTTCATATTCTTTCAAATTTCATACCAGGTGATATTGTATCAATTTTTTGCGTTTTTGTAATTAATTTGATGTTTAGCTAATTGTATAGATGCTACAATAAGTTGAAACCTACTTTTGAAGTTTTGATATTTAGTTTTGGACTTTTACATTAAAGCGTGTGTTTGGATTTAAATGATTATTACGAACCTAATGATTTTCAATTAATTGATCACTAGTTAAATTGTCTTGCGATTTCTAATTTCTATTGACATTCAAGATAATGAATATGTCTGGTACATAGCAACAATCATTGGAAGGTTCGATATGTGATAAAGATATATCATTATATTTTCCATGATCACTTTTATGCTTTTGTAATTTAATGTATCTTTGCATGTTTGCATCTTTCATAAAGATATAAAAAAGTCACATATGATAATATTTTTAATTCTACTCGGAAGAGATTGTTAAACGAATTTGTAACATTTATCTTCGTATCCGAATATTTATTGTCTAAATCTTGAATTGACATTAAAATGGAAAAATGAACTGCTCAACTAATCTAACTATTCGATTAAAGTAGATGTTAAATGAAAATTAGATTAAATGTTTAATCCTCGTGGGAGCAATAAATTACTTACATTTTATTACTTGACTACGATACCTCACATTTGCGAGATTATAATAATCAAGTTTTTGGTGTCGTTTTTGATAACTAAGTTATTTAATTAGTTTTTAGTAATTCTAACTTTAATTTGAATTTCTTTTTTTCTCTAGTTTTAGTTTTTTGCAACTAATCTACTTATTTTTTTTTTGAATTTTAATCGGATCAAATTATTCGTTGAAGTTTAATGGATTCTAGCCCCCGTTTGGGCCATCTTTTTATCTCATTAAAATGAAAAATATGACCGTTATCCATCACATCAACATTTAAATTCAAATTTTCTATCACTTATGTGGGCCCCAATAACTATTATATTTTTCATTCTCATTCTATAATAATTTGGCTCAAACATGTCCTTAATGTATCTTTGCATGTTCGTATCTTTCATAAAGATATAAAAAAAATCACATATGATAATATTTTTAATTCTACTCGAAAGAGATTGTTAAACGAGTTAGTAACATTTATCTTCGTATCCGAATATTTATTGTCTAAATCTTGAATTGATATTAAAATGGAAAAATGAACCGCTCAACTAATCTAACTATTCGATTAAAGTAGATGTTAAATGAAAATTAGATTAAATATTTAATCCTCGTGGGAGCAATAATTTACTTACATTTTATTACGGGATTATAACAATCAAGTTTTTGGTGTCATTTTTGAGAACTAAGTTATTTAATTAGTTTTTAGTAATTCTAACTTTAATTTGAATTTCTTTTTCTCTAGTTTGATAAAAAACGTTGATTAGATGAATAAATTGTTGATTTCATTGACATGAACGAAGTGAAACAAAAGATCGAAAGCAAACACTTTATTATTTGTCTGCGATATCATACACAATCAGAGTTTTAGCTATCAAATAAAATAAGATGCCATTCTCGTATTATTTATTTACTAGTATGAAAAGAAACATCTTTACACAAATATTTCCACAACTTGGGATCGACTACAATTAAGACAAGACTTCCTCGCACAAATTAACCTATCGCTAGACGAAACCTAATCCTCGAACAAGTGGTATGACATCTTGACTTGACTCATTTGATAAGTGGAGCATAATCGAACACTGTTCGAGAAGAAAAATTTCTAAATTCTTGTACATTTGCCGTATGCAAAAGTGCATTTTGAAAAGGAAAAGTAAACATAATTAGAGAAGTAACTAAGTTCATTAATGTTGTCTAAATTCCGCACGAAAATCATTAGTTTCCTCGAGAATCAATTATAAGCTTTTTCTTCAGAGGGCGAATAACATTTTTCACCATAGATTTCCGTGGATGGGATCAGTGAGAATTAATCTAATATTTTTCCAAGAACGACAACAATTATATTTGAGCTTAATTAAAGAAAATTGTAACTAATTTTGAAAGAAAAAGTTTATTAAGCATAAGCTGACATAGCATGCGAGAAAAATCATCGACAAAGCTTGCGTTAATATCCCCTAATTAAATCAAAACATAGAATATTTATCGATTTCCTCGTACAACCAATTAAAACAAAGTAATATTGTTCATTCCGTAACATTATTGCAAATATAAAACTTTTGTTAAAATATTATGATGTTTTAATTGGTCAAATTTCATTTTTAACCATACATTACATGGAACTCGTAACTTTTTTTCATCCTTTCAACTACACATTTCATCCATTTTTATCAAAATCTGCAAAAAAAATTATACCAAAAGATTTGTCAAACAACCCCTAAATATTTGTGGAAGAGGCATCCCAATATGATATCCAGGTGACTACTACTATTACCACTACCTAAGTCGTCTTAAAGCAAAGCTTCCATAGCAAACAAATCACATGAAATTTTCCAAATAAAACCAAGTTGCAAGAAGGCCACTAAACTCGGGAATCTTCAAAGGATTACAATGCTGAGGAGGCATGCCACTGAAATCAGAGACTAATGGCATGTTTGGACAAAATCAATGAAAATAAATCACATCAATGGACAAGATAAAAGAAGTAACGCATGTGAAAATATTTGTTTATAATAAAATCCAATCCCACCACCAAACATGCCCTAAATTATTAACTTTTTAACCAATTTTCAGTTCAAACAATGAATTCCCAGAAAATACTGATGAATCAGCATTAAATCTGAATCATCCAGCTTGTTTCCCAAACCTCATAAAATATGCGTAGTTCATAATTCTAAAGGAAGGTAAAATCAAAGAATTACGTACCAATTGAGAAAGATTTCCCTGCGAACTGATTTCAATTGTCTTATTGTTGGATTATTTGTAAAGACATAAAACATGAAGATCTGTCAAACCGGAAGTTATTTACAAGGATACATAATCGTCAAGAAAGCCCTTCTCGATTCCTATGCCTTACGAAGATAGGTTCAAGAAGAGCCAGTCCTCTTCCATATACAGTATGGTGACTTTGTCCTTACTGCTGAAGCTTGCCACCCTTAACTATTAGTAATGTTCTAAACTCCTTTCACCATATTCCTTTGATTTTGCATCCCAGTCCTGAGTTCCGGATCAACTATAAGTCTTGTTACTTGCAATCCTTCAGTGTATGACTGGACAACATAGATAATTATAAAGAACAAGATCTGACGTTCTTCTCTTCTGCAATTGTGTCCAGTCATACTCGATACCCCCCACCAAACATGGATGCCATCAATGTTCAGTAATTCGATGCCAACAATGTTCAGTAATTTGTCTCATTTTCCCATCTGTCTGCCAGCCTCAATAGGAAGGTGGAGGCACCGTCCAAAAGCCATCATGCGGCATTTGACCATTGGCAGGTAGCAAATCCGGGGGCAGGTTATATAAACCTGCAAACGATGCTGGGCCATCCGTCGGTAAACAATGAGATTGGGACCCCAAAGCACCGCCAGTTCCTGAACTCATTTTTGATGAGGGCTGTACTTGGATTTCTTCACTAGCCTGCTCCTCTTCTACAGGTAACCTTTCATATCTTGCATTGGTAAATGTCGCAGCAACCACCATTACAGGCCCTGATGCCGCCAATGCACCCACCACGGTGCCGCCCAGTACTTGGCCCCGACTACCAGCCAAGTACACGGCAAGTCCAGTGGCTGCTGACGGCGATGGTGCTGACAAGAATGCACCTGACAACGATAGTATCTCAAATCTGCCATTGAGGGATATCACTCCACCCGGAGCAGCTGGTTGGCGTAAGGTCACATTGGTTACAACTCCATTGCCACTCAAAACCAAAACACCACAGTGACGCCTCTGTGCATAAGTGGCAATGCTTTGTGCAATGTCACTGCCACTGCTGATTTCCAACACATGGCTATGTAGAGTATTTGGACTCTCTTTTGCTATTACAATTGGAGACTTGGGCTTGTTTTTCGAGCCTGGTGGTCTGCCTCTAGGCCGGCGTCCTAAGATAGACGGCTTTGAAATTTCGGGATCTCCAGGAGGCTTCTCTTCTTCGACTTCGTAGTCAATTTCTCGACTCTCTCCATCTGCAAAATTTTGGTTAAGATTTGGATTAATAGCATTGCTTCCATTGCAATTTGATGGATTGGTAGTGGTTGTGTATATGAATTCTTGCTCTCTTCTGGGCGGTCCGAGGAGATTCAAGACAGCATTTTTATCCTCTGCAGTGTTTCCAAGGTGAAGAAATGGAGCTGATGATGATAACATTGGGTTCATCAACATATTTCCAGCCAACCATCTATTCCCCATGCCTTTTTCTTCAAAAAAAAAAAATCTTTTCAAGAAGAAAAAATAATTAAACAACAATTTCAACTGTTTTTATCTCTCTGTGTTCAACAATCAACCACAATATTTATTTACCTTAAAAGCCAAAGTAGTAATCAGTGTTTTTCCTCTTCCAGTAAACCCTAATCAATATCCTCAGAATTGATGAAAACCCTGATCCGTGAACTACTAAAACCTTAATTATTTACACAAAAAAAAAAAAAAAAAAAAAGAAGCCCAGTTAAGGGTACTGCAAATTAAACGGAGATCTAGAGGAAAACACTTTAAAACTGCTTATATACTGCCGATTAAATTCAACGGTTAACAGTTGAACTTGCAGTTACCAGGTATACAGTTAAGAATTCACATCAAACTTCTATTTCAGTTTTTTTCTGCAGAAAGATTCGAAGAGACGGAAAAAGTACCTTCACAGGTTCAGCCGGTACGGGCTAGGGTTTGGGTCAGGTCCTTTGTTCTGATTCTTCAGCTTCCCCCACCCTTTTTTTCTCTCTATCTATACGCACATGTATCCTTTCTATCTTTATCCGAGTACTGTATATAGCTGGTGTGATTTGGCCGTGGATGTACTTATCTGTAGCTATTATTCATCAGGAGTAGTTGAAAAACAAAGAATAAGATGTCTGGTTTTGCCGTTCTGGTAACCGGTTTTTTACTAGACCAATATTTTGGTTACGCTGTTTGACCATGGACTCATATCTAGAAGGTAATTGTGCAGCAAAATAGTGAAAAATAAGAGCAAATTACACCTCCCCTAGGTTTGGACAATTTCAATGGCACTTTCTCTCTTTTCAAAAACTAAATTAAATGCATCTCTCTTCTAAAGTTTATGATAATTTCAAATACATCCCTTCAATTTTCAAAATTTACACAAACCTAATCTCAAATTTTGAATAATGCATACTTTCTTGACCACTTTTATTTCTCATGTTGGTATGAATAATAGTTGTTATGCTTAAGATATCTTTACAATCTTTTTTTGGATCCTTTAACAATAAAGTAATATCGAAAATGCATTTTTGATATTGTTATGTTTCGTCACTTAAGTTCCCAAGGGGTCTAGCCGACCCACCGAAGCACCCTCTGCCGAAGCCATATGGCATCCGACGTGGAGCTAAGTCTTCTAGTGTCTAGACAATCTGATCCACTGAAGCCCATATTGACTGAAGCCCCCATGCTTCGAAGCCTTTATGCTGAAGCTATACACAAGGCTCATTGAAGAGAAATCTGAAGCTCAAATGATGACCTACGTTTGAAAATCTTAAAATTGTGAAATCTTTTTAAAATGATTGATTGGATTGTTGTAATAAGTAAAAAGGTCAGTATAGGGTATGGGTTGGCCACCTCCTTTTTGGGGCATTTAATGCGCCCCAGGCTAGTGACTCAAAAATAACGCCTAAGACGTTATGTTTTGGCTAAGGAGATGGAGTCACATGTCCTCTCATCCAATGGTTGTTATTATACATGTAACACTATAAATATATCCCCTTTGTGTCATTAAAAGGAGGATGAAGAACGGTTATCTACAACTTAAATTTCTCTATCTTCATGATCTTTCAAGAGTTTATGGCGTGATCTTAATCTTTAGTTAGATTTTTTATCGATCGTTTATTATCGTACACCTTTGTTCATATATTTATCAGAGCACGAATATATTTGTCTCGTGTCGAAAAGCTTCTCTCACATTCAAACTCGTATTATGTTTGACTAGTAACTCGTCGACACATGTCGAAATTAGCTTGTGAGGACGCGAGTGGGCCTAGTATCTA
The DNA here is from genome assembly GCA_903798405.1 of Fraxinus platypoda. NCBI lineage: Eukaryota > Viridiplantae > Streptophyta > Magnoliopsida > Lamiales > Oleaceae > Fraxinus > Fraxinus platypoda. Next base: position 11,244 of record CAIGRT010123221.1, on the reverse strand, counting down.
TAGGCGCATTTTTTGTGGTCAACAGATACTTCTAACTAAATCATCGACAAACTATTGTTTAGACTTTCAATTCTTCTAAATTTCTTCAATATTTAACTGATTTGAATAATTTATTGAAGAACACAACAGGAAGGAATTCTACTTGTAATTATATCGAAAATAAGTACACGGAAATTTGATAGATGTGAGGGAGATGCTTTCTTCTTTGAAGGCAAAAAATAGCATGATTACATTTTTCAAGTATTTATAGATTTGTAAATTTATAACTAGTTTTTATTTTTGCTTTAACGGAGAGTTGACAATAAAATAAATTTTTTTGGATGATCAATTAATTGGAGTTTAAAATAATGAACACTACAAATGCCTTATTTTTTAAGTGTTTTGTTATATTTGTACATACTGATTGGATTATAGCCAAAATAAAATGTCTATTATAAGTTTTTATTAGGATAATATTTTGACCATGCTCATCACTTTGTCATATGTAAATGTATTTTGAGTATTTCAAATCAGGATATATGTCATATATTTGTGAAAAAACGATAGTCTAAATAATAATTTATTGTGTTGATTTAGTTAGAAGTCTTGAAATAGTATTTTAGGTATTATATTGTTGTTAAAGTAGTCACAAGATAGAAAGAAATTTCGTAAGAGTGTTCTAAGAATTACTTATATTTATGCTAACGTGTGAAAGAAAATTGGTAAATGAAGGTATCGTTATTCAAAACTTGAAACAAGAAAGATTTTTGTAATTTTTTGAAAATAGAGGCTATTCTGAAATTGTCATAAAACTCAGAGGATGTACATTGTTCAACACTTGGAATGAGGGAGGTTTGTGTAAATTTTAAAAAATAAGGGAGTGTTTCTGAAATTGACATAAACTTTAGGAGAGAGACAAGTTATTCAAAACTTGTAACAATTGAGGTTTGTATAAATTTTGAATTTGTAAATTTTTAAAAGGAATACGGTGTCATTAAAATTATAACAAACATAGGGGAGGTCCTCATAAATTGTCCACAAAAGTAAATATGAACTATGGAAAGAGAGTAAGCCCTTGTTTTAGCCCCATTACCCATTATAAAAGAAAAAAAAAATTATATGTATTTTTTAAATTTATTTTTAATTATACATTCTCCTAATAAAATAATTTTACATGTAAATTCAAAATTATTTCTTACTTTTTAGCCACACATTTTTAAAAAAATTACTATTATAAAATCTATTCTCCAAAAAATGGTTCTCAAACATGGGCTAAATATGTAAATACTAAAAACTAAAAGGAACTATGAAAGTTAACAAATTAGAAAGAAGTGAATACTCTTATAAAAAAAATCCCCTTCGATACATATTTCATTCCTACTTTGGACGTCTCTATAGCACGTAATTATAAGTTTCTTAAAATCTATTATTACAATAAAATGCTATCGACACTTATCGAACAACATGAATTCGCACACTCAATAATACTTAAGCAATTAAAATTAGATAAAATAGGCAAATAAGTGTATAAACAAGATGGAGAGAATAAGGACGAGGCTTTTTACATTATTCGTGATGTTTCCCTCAAAATAAAATATCTTTCAGCATTATCGTTATATTTATTAAATTATAGTTATTCGTGCTATATCATTCCATTTGAGAGATAAAAGTATCATACTTTTTCGAACATAACTTTTGTCTAGTTCTTCATGATAGCATCCTCTCCAAAAAACAAATAGTAACCATCCGTGACTTTAAGATCAATTTTTTTCATAACATTATAAACTAGAAGCATATTTGAGAGTTATTTATAATCGATTTAAATTACAAATAGATAAAATTAAATGATGAATAAAAAACCAAATGCCAAACCAGGGCAAATTTGTTTGTTAACTTTTAAGGTTGTCAACAAGTATTCAAGTTCTGAGTAAGCTATACAATGTTTGAAGAATCGTATGGGGTGTATTTGAAATTTCCAGAAACTTCATGGGGTAAAATGAAACCAACAATTTAGATCATTGCAAAATATTTGATACGGATTACCCTATCCAAAAGAGCAGGAGTCACTGTTTGTCAATGGCGATTCTCAGTATCTGTTTGTGTTCCAAATTCTCCACAAATCAAAACCCGAAAACTATTTCTTTCCACAATTTAGCATCTCCATCGAAACCCATAATTTCTTCTCTCTCCCTCCCCACGCCTCGTGCTCCGCAGGTACCCCACCCCACCCCCATGGAATTTTAAATGTACAATTTCAAGAATCTTCTGCTCAGATATTGATGTTAAATGCTTTCTTTTCAGGTTCATCAAATTCAGAGTCATCTGTCATCTTTGTGTGAATCAATCTCTAAAGCGAGCATTCTCGCCGTTCTTTCCGCTTCACTTGTTTTTGCTTCAAATCCTGCTCTTGCATTTAAGGTAATCAAAGTTCGATCTTAATTTTGATTGTTTAAACTTAAATATTCGTTTGAAGAATTAATTTTTTCTTTTGTTAATGTGAATTCATTAACGTGGTGAGGAAAAAAATTGAAAAGGGTGGAGGGCCATACGGTGCTGAAGTGACCAGGGGACAAGATCTTACAGGTAAAGATTTTGGTGGCAAGACTTTGATCAAGCAGGATTTCAAAACGGTAATGTATTTCTTATTATCATTTTTTTATGATCATTTGTGCGAATTTGAGTCAATGTATTTATAACAATTTGGGTAGTTTTATATTATATTTTCTTGTTTAATATTTCACTGAGTTTGTGAGGGAAATCTTATTCAGTCAATACTGAGGCAAGCCAATTTCAAAGGGGCTAAGTTGTTAGGAGCCAGCTTCTTTGATGCTGATTTAACAGGTAATATAATTGCCAGTAGTCCCGTATGTAGTATTCACTCACATTCTCCTCTTTGCTTATTCACCTTAGTTTTATGTGAGCAAAAAAAATAGAAATAATGATCTAGTAAAACTAAGTAGGAAATGGATCATGATGGTTTAATGAAGGAAAAATTGGTGGTAAAATTACATGAACATTTTTATTGTACAAAACAACCTGCTCTTGAACCTGGCATGAAGAATGAACACGGATTAAGATAGGTTGATGTGAGCGTGTTTAGTTGTTCACTATGTTCACTTCTTCTGCCAATTGGTAGTATAAATCCATTACCAATTCCAATTCTGTAGAACAAATTGAAGTTGCGATTCATATGATTGTTTGTGAAGATTAGGATGCGGTGGAGATGATTAGTAGTTTTCTGTAAAATAGGGAATAACGTCTTTCTCCTAGAGCACTTAATCGGTGTTCTTGAAGCCTATGAATCCTTTGGCTAAACACGTAGTGGTCGCACCTCTGGAAAACATTTCACGTGTACGGGGTTCAATTTGAGTTGAGCTCAGTAGCATGGCAGGTTTTGAATGGTAGCACGCACTTATTGATAGACGGAATGTTATATCTAGCTGCAGGATATGCACACTTATCTCTATGTTGATAGTTGAATTTTGTTGGATGCTTCTAGATGCTCTTTTGAGTTATGGATGACTGTCTAGTGGAAATGCTTAGCCAAAATATTATAGGAAAGAGATTGAAATTTTAGCATACCAACGTCTATCTTAAACTTTAGGACAAGTTTGGTTCCCATTATCCAAAATATGGATGTAATTTAAATTCACATGTGGAAAAGAGTACTTCTCTGTGGATGTGTTATGAACTAGGGAGCATAGAAAGTAGGACTGGGCAAAAAAGATGGAGAGAATTTTTTTCTTTCTTATTTTGAACTCGAGGAAAAGAGAATATAGTGAACAATCTGCAATTTATTGCATTGTTCATTTATAAATTAATGCTTAATTTCGTGAACACTTTGATGCATTCATTTGCGAGTTAATTATTTGAATGGTTACTGAACTTTGTCAAGTGTTACTACATAATAATTGAACTTAAAAATGCATCTCAGTGGTTACTGAACTTCGCTAAATGTTACTACTTCATAACTGAACTTAAAAATGTATCTCAGTGGTCACTGAACTATGCATTGTGTTACCCATCCATCACTCAATGGAAAAATCCGTTAGTTTCAACAAACGGTGTCGACTTAAGTTATAGATAGGTAACACAATGCATAATTCAATAACCATTGAGATACGTTTTTAAGTTCAGTTATGAAGTAATAACATTTGACAAAGTTCAATAACCATTGAGATACATTTTTAAGTTCAGTTATTAAGTAGTAACAGTTTTTTTTCCCTCAAATCGACATTTGTAAAAGAAAAAACTAAAGAAAATGAAGGGAAAAAGATGAAAAATCAATTTAACCTTAGTTACTATGGCACTAATTCGAACATTTTTGTACTTTTATATAATTTTTCTCCGTCAATTTCTTTTAATGTTCCTACCGTCTCTCTTCAATTCATTTTATGCGAAGTTCGAGATACGGTGAACTAATACCAGTTGATCCAAAAATCAAACGTATTTTTGGACATTTGCCGATGAAGGAGATATACTAGTCGGGGATTTAATGACTCCGCAAATCATTCAGAGCTAATTTAGCATCGTATATCTTCCATTTGGGTAGCAAAGCTTTCAGTTGAAGACTAATGTCATCCATTTATTTCAGAATGTCATCAGCAAAAGTTCTATTTTTTTTCGATTTATAGATCTCTGATTTTCTGTTTCCTCTTTTTTTTTTCCTTCATTTTCTTTGATTTCTTTTTCATAGAGATCGATTTGAAGGTCTTAATACTTGAATTTGAAAGTATATCTCAATGGTCACTAAATTATACCAAGTGTTACTACTTAATAACTAAACTTAAAAAATGTATTTCAATGGTTACTGAACTTCGTCAAACGCTACTACTTAATAACTGAACTTAAAAATGTATCTCAATGATCACTGAACTATGCTCCGTATTACCCATCCATCACTTAAGTCGACGCTATTTGTTGAACCTAACAGATTTTCCCACTTGAGTAATTAATTGATAACATAGTGCATAGTTCAATGACCATTGTGATACATTTTTAAGTTCAGTTGTGAAATAGTAACACTTGACAAAGTTCAGTAATCATTAAAATAAGTTCAGTTATTAAATAGTAACACTTGGTAAAGTACAGTAACCATTCAAATAATTAACCCGTTCATTTGCTAATCCAAATATTAATAATCATGATAAAAAGTTAATAATTTTTTAATAGAACCAATTATTAATTCTAAATGAACAATTTTTTTCTTCTGAATTTGTATTCAAGTTGCACATTTGGAAAATGGGAATCAGTAACTAATTGTTGCAGAATAAACTATGTCCGAGTGATGCTACTAGTATGTCATCGATTTTATGAAATTTAAATTGATACCACTGCATGTTTGGAAGCTTGGAAAGTTTACTTATAAATAAGTAAGTAATTATTAATATTTAAATAATAAATTAATCAAAGTTAGAAACTAATAAGTAAGTTACTATTTTGAGAAAAAAAATTGATCAATGCAAAACTGCAAGTGCACAATATCGTAGTTTTTAGTAAAGTGATGAATAGGAATTGATAATTGACTTTTGATAATTATCGAAATTATACTATTCTCTATTTTATTTAGAAAAGTCATTAAGCCCTGTTTGACAACCCTTATTCGGGGAAAATAGAGTTTGAATAGTAATTTTTAGGAGAATATGTGATTAAAAAGTAATGAAAAGTTTTGAGTTTACGTACATAATATTTTATTGTGTGAATGTGAGATTGAAAATGAGTATGTAGAAAAAGAGTTCGAAAATAATGGTTGTCAAGCAGCGACTAAAATTGCTTGTATTTGAAAATTGAAATAAAAATTTAATAAATAGAATATTTGAAGGGAATAAACAGAGTTGTTTGATTGAAGATTCTATGAGAAAAAGATATTCTAGGAAACTGATTTCACGTAGTCCCTCATTATGCTTCTCTTATCTAAATAATTGGATTTAATTCTCTAAGTTCGTTAGTGAGATCTCCTAAATCATCCAATTGCCTCTTTCGATAGTCAATTGGAATTTTCTTGAACATCATTTACAAAGGAGTACGCAAATTAATGAAACAAAAGTGCATTATGATCTCTGAGTCCCTTCTTATGACTACATAGATTCTTATGAGTCTTTCAATCTCTATAGTCCCCTATGATGAATTATCCAATGGTCTATCCTATAATTCCCTCTTTTAATAGTAAATTACAAGATTCAATTCATCTAATTAATGGCCAGTAAATTAGAAGCAATAAGCTAAGGATATTTCAAACAAGCAGAGCACAAAATTACTTCAAACTAAAATAGAATAGCAAGCATAGTTTGAGACTAGATTACATCGTTTTTCAAAATAATATAACTTAGTTCATGCTGGTTAAACAACACAAATAAATTCAACATGATCTGAGACTAGGAATAAGGAAAATCAAACTGGGAACAATAATAGGGCTTAATTGATATCTTTTGAGATGGAAAATATGCAGCTTCTCGGTCCTTTTTTTTCTCCTTGGTTCCAATCCGTTCCTTTCTCTTCAAGATCTCTCTTTTGCAAATCCACTTTCTTCTCCCTTCAAAGGCAGATCTGAAAGATGTATTTATAGTCTCCCTGTTAGATCAAAATTGGAGCCCCAAATTAATTCCATGCAGAGGTTGAATTAAAGTAGGAAACAAATCTGGCTGCCCGTTTTGCCCATGCGATCGCATGCTTTAACTAGTTGAGAACGTATTTTGTACTTCGTGTGCATCCTGGTCATTGAATTTGCAGTCTTTCGATTAGAAGATTACAACTTAATACTCCCTTATTCTCTTTTTTAGTTCAGCTGAAGTCCTTTCTTAATCACTATGGAGGTTCTTCATCTTTCAAATATGACAATTTGGTACCTGTCTCTGTCTCATAAGTTGTTCTCGTTCAGTCCTTATCATCCTCCACCATTCAACGTCAGATTTTCTCCTAAAACACGAATTAAAAAACTAAAATTAAGTATCAACATTCTAAAAGTTCTCACAAATGTACATTTTTGATGTTTCGTATAAGTGTAAAATTACGCTTGTCAGACACTGACATAAAAGTTAATTTTCAAACAATTAACCTTCTTTATTTAAAACTAAGAACAAAGTAAGTTGTCTAAACATGTTTTGGAGAGAAAAGGTTACTGTTAAACAATTTTACTTTTTCTTTGAGCTTAGCCAAACATGCTCTAAGTTCATGAAACCATGGTTGACAACCATTCTCATCTTTTTTTATTTATTTTTTCCTTCTCGTGTTCAGGGGCAGATCTTTCTGATGCTGATCTTAGAGGAGCAGATTTCTCCTTGGCCAACGTAACAAAGGTACTTACTACTCTCTTTAATTTCCATAGTAGTTTTTCTGGGTAACATATATTCATTTACTTCTGTATGCCTGCCTCCTGACACAGTTGCACACTCTTATAAATAAGCAATCTGGAAAACAATTGTGTAAAACATCTGGACAAAAAAAGTGTAGAGTGACCCTAATTGGATCATATTTTGAATCCAAAATTAGAATTTCATAGTAGAATCAATAGTACAAAACGTCTAAATGTAGGAATTGAAAGGAAAGTAGTCTCAGTCAAAAGATTGTGTGACTATTGATTTGCCGTGAATTAGATATCTATACTCAGAGGTATTGAGGTTTGTTCCACATTGGCAAGCTACAACTTTTCAAACGAGTATATGAGCTTGTGTGACCTCTTCTCTTACCAATCAGTCTTGAGATGGACCGTTTAACATGGTACTAAAGCTATGTATATGAGGTGTTGGACAAGTCTCAATATATTAATTCCTGAATTTATTCGATTCCTCTTGTTTGTGCTATAATTATACATAGCATAAAAAGACAACCACTCGCTCTTTACATGATACGTCACTAGCCTCCTCAATAAGATCTGAGATCATCAGCATTGGAATTAACAATTTCTAGTGCAAATATATCTTTCTGAATATCAGGTGTCAATAGTAGTATTTTTAGCATAACATTATTAGAACTTGGACCCAGGATATTATTACTTTTAATTGTGTTTAGCAAGACATTCTAGAAGTTGCAAGTGATCTCTGTCATTTGACTCCTGTGATTTTAGCAAGACAAATAGAAAGCCAACCTTTTGACGTGATCACACAAAAAAAATCATAATAATTGTGCATTGAATCAGATTACTTTAGAACGCAACATTTAACTGTTTATATTTTGCTACATCAGTTCTTAATATTACCTCCAAGTTTGGTTGTGAGCACTATTAAGAGAATTCTCAAGTACAGAATCTTTCTTTCTTATTCCAAGTTGGGAGTCCATCATACATGCAAAATGCAGCATCCTTTTCAATTTGCAACCCATGATCACTACAAGGATTGTTCAAAGCAGACTTTACTTCTTTGAAGACCTGATTGATTGCAAGAGGCATATTTAAAACTGGTTGATTTCTTAAAATATTTTTCATTATTCCACCAAATAGAGAAGCAGGAATCAAATAAATTCACATTCTCATCACAAATATGGGGGGTGAAGAAATACAGCATGAGGTTGTGCACTTAGCACTCAATATGGAGACAAGGGATGTAAATGTGGAACTGGTACAATTCAGGTTGTTAGTGGTGCGAGGAGGATCTTGTGATTAAAAAAGTGTATTTTAACTTAAGCACACTCGTCATTTCTCAGTTGTCTAATTCATGATATAACTCGTCGTGCTTGTGATAAAAAGACAAATTAGGAACGTGTGAGTGCCTAATAAGAATCATACATACACTAACTACTTATGAAGTAACTGTTCTAATGGCAGGCAAATTTGAGCAATGCCAACCTAGAAGGAGCACTTGCAACTGGCAACACATCTTTTAAGGGTACAATTATAACGGGTGCAGGTATGTTGAAACAACAGGAACCTTTTCCAAGTTTTCTTGTTTATAGAAAAAAAGTGTACTCATGAAGTGTTAACCAGCCGTCAAATCTAAGTTCTTAGTTAGTGGTACTTGTGAAAAATAAAGTTTTCAGAAACGTTTATCAGGGAAAGTGCCTAACTTGGTGGGCTATGTTTTAGTTATTGTTGCTGTTCCATTTTCATTTGCATAATCAGCAACTATTAATAGAGTAATGTTGACACCTTTTTCTTGAAGTTGGTTGGTGAATTTATCTTGTCCCGCAAAATACTATTCTCTGAATTTATAAGAATCAAAATTTCATTTTGGTGAGGTTGAAAAAATGAATGTGTTCAGTGTTCTGCTGAAATCTTTCTTTAGCATTTTTATCCAATATTGCCATGTTTGTTCTATCCAATTAGATTTCACAGATGTTCCATTGAGAGATGACCAACGGGAATACCTTTGCAAATTCGCAGATGGGTAATGAGCTATTCTATCACATTCATCTTTCTCACCGTGTTTTGCTCTCTAAAGTCGATGCTTTGTTACCAGGTTGAACCCAATAACGGGCAATGAAACACGAGAAACATTGCTTTGCAAGTAATGCAACCTTTGAGAAAGTATATTGTTGTATTCAAACATACGGTAGTGAAACTCTCCTGATAAATATGTTTTACCTTTATAAGAGGTATATGTATCATATCCAAGTTATGTATGGCAAAATTCTCTGTCCCCTGACCTTCCCTTCCATGAATAGGAAACGAGGCTGTGACAAGTTATTTTCTATTTGAGTAATGTTATTTAGCCTCCACAAGGGTTACAACGCAGTCTAGGTGACGTTAACAAGTCGTTAAATGATAAATGAAATTACTTTCATTTAGGACTACTTAGCATTTCTTTTTGTTTACGTATTTTTAATTTAAATTATGTTATTTTTAAAAAAATAATTAAACAGGGTAAATGGAGATTTTTATACTCGTTCCCTCCCTCCTCTCAAAAATCACATGGATGGTACTGGTCGCCCGTCTGCCTACCCGCCCGAACCCGTTGCCATTCTAAGTTTCAATGACGGAGTTGAGGGATCCATAAGATGGTTCAAACTCATTGCAAATGTTACAACAGTTTGTTTTCACCTATTATAGATTGCCCCGAAGCAAAAACGACACATGGAAATGTTATTTCCGAATAGAAAATTAAAAATAGATATGCCGCAATAAGTTATATAAAAGTTATTGAACAAACCTTGAAGGGAATTGAAAAACATTTTAAATTCTGTTCTGCATGTGAAAATTCCCAACAAGAATGTGTATTGCACAATGTGTTACAATTGGTAGCAAAGATGACGAAAATATGGTCGTGAAATGTGTAACATAATTTTACTGAATGTAACACATTGTTTTATAAAATTTGTTGTAAAAACATTAAAATAAAAATATAACAAAAAAAAAGTATTTTAAAAATAAAAAAATTAAAAGTAAATATAGAATTAGTACATTTTTTCAAAGATATTTGCGAATTGTTCCTAATTTTTTTTCATTTTTAACTTCTTTTGAATTGTGCAGGCTCGCCGGCAACGTCCCATTTTGCCCCCGTGTTCGTAGAAATTAAAATTCTAATTTTAATATAAGTCAAAGTCAACAACTAATTTTATTCACAATTTTTCAACCACATATTTTATTAACTCGAGGAACATATACATGCCTTGGCAAAGTTCATGTTAATGTAAATGTAGCCTGCTCTAGGTTCAGCAATAATAGAATCCGACATAAAATGTCTATGTTTTCTATTATTCTAAAATACTCGTCCTTCAATAAATTATGTACAACATCAAGAAACCGCTCAGACTAGCCTCAAATTGCTAGTCTCCTTTTGTTTACACATTCTGACGTTAATTCTCCTTGTCCCATGATTCAAATTTCTATTTATATCACAGCACTGTCTTCGGGTTCCCTGCATATTATTAATGTCGGGTCAGTTACTAAATAATTGCCAAAGAAATACTACGATGAGAGAGAGAGAGACAAACCTTGTTCCATTCTTTAGGATCCATTTTTTATGCTGATACTATGATGTTTTCAATAGCTGGTGCTGCATGCTGTGATCTGCCACACTTCTTCTTCACTGTCTTAACCATAAACTTATTATAAATAGTCAGTCTTACCCGTGCCATCGTCGTTGGCCGAGCTCTAATAAAAGACAACATGATATTTACACGGATCCTCGCTCATTCTGCGGGTTTTGAACTCAAGAGGTCCATCACTCCAACTCCGCCATGTTTGGAACGTTCGCAATGGCATTTCCAACTCCTTAGTTGTCAAACAGTGTAGTGTATATCCAGGGGCGGATTCAGGCACGGGCTGGCCCGGACTACCGCCCGTGCTCTCCCAAGCCCAGACCCCCCCCCCCCCCCCCCCTATTTTTTATTTTT
>CAIGRT010123213.1:0-19187 GCA_903798405.1 Fraxinus platypoda | reverse complement strand
ATGTTCCTTAACCATACACATTCTCACACTGCTTCATGAATTGCAATGATTTCAAAATGATTTAAAGATATTGTTGTCAAGGATTGCTTCACAGATCTCCACGACATAACTGTTTCTTCATGTGTAAACACGTATCTTGTTTGTAATTTAACTTTATATGGGTCGGAAAGATAAAATGCATCTGCATATCCCACTAAAGCAGATTCCGACTTTTAAGAATAAAACAATCACAAATCAATAGTACCATTTAGGTAACGAAAAATATGTTTAACACCATTCTAATGTCTTTGTGTTGGTGTAAAGTTATATCATGTAAGGAGATTTGCAAAAAAAGCTATGTTGGGTTGAGTACAATTTGCAAGNATAAAACAATCACAAATCAATAGTACCATTTAGGTAACGAAAAATATGTTTAACACCGTTCTAATGTTTTTGTATTGATGCAAAGCTATATCTTACCAAGAGATTTACAGAAAAAAAATTATGTCGGGTCGAGTACAATTTGTAAGATAAGTTAATGCTCCAATTGCACTAAGATATGATATTTCAAGATAAAAAACGTTTTCTCCATTTTCAAGTGGACGAAAATGATCAATTTTCACATCAAGTGGTCGAACAACCATAGTTGATATCAATGGATGTTCATTATCCATATAAAAGCTTCTTAAGATTTTTTTTGTATATATGTATATTGATGAACAAATAATCATTCTATGAAATGTTCAATCTGCAACTCGAGATAGAATTTGATTTTTCCCAAACTTTTAATCTTAAATTCATTTTTCAAATAATTTGTAGTTTTGTTGAGCTCTTCAAAAGTTCTAATTAAATTTAAATCGTCAACATAAATTGCCACAATTGCAAACCCAATATTGTTTTCTTTATGAAAACGCATGAGCAGACATCGTCATTTTTATGGTCTTCCTTCAACAAATATTCGCTGAAGCGATTATATCACATGCGTTCGGATTGTTTCAATCCATATAATGATCTTCGCAATTTAATTGAGAATATTGTTATCGGACATGTATCATTTGTTCATCGCACTTTAAATCCTTCAGGAACTTTCATATATGTCACTATCAAGTGAATCATACAAATGATAGTCACTACATTCATAAGGCGCATATGGAGCTTTCGTGACACGGTCAAACCAATTAATAATATAAGAGTGATAGTCTCTATTACGAGATAATATGTTTCCTTATAATCAATTTCTGATATTTGTAAGAAACATTGAACTACGAGTCGGGTTTTGTATCTTGTAATTTCATTATTTGCATTTTTCTTTCATATAAAAATTCATTTGTACCCAATAAGGATTATATTTTTTGGTGTTCGAACTATAGGTCAAAACACTTTCTGTTTCTATAAGGAATTCAATTCTACCCGTATGGTTTCTTTCAACTTTGACCAATCATTTCTATATTGACATTCTTTAACAGACTGTGGTTTAGGATCCTCATTTTGTATAATATCAAAAACTACGTTAAAGACGAAAATATTGTCTATAACAACATTATTTATTTCTCATAATCTATGAGATAACATACAATTTATTGAAATCTCATTATTTTTGGATAATTGTGGTTCTTCATGAACCATATTTTCAATATTTGATTGATCAATCTTTTCTAATGTTTTTTTTTTTTTTTTTTTTCTTTTTCGATGTGCAGAATCTTTTGNATCTATGAGATAACATACAATTTATTGAAATCTCATTATTTTTGGATAATTGTGGTTCTTCATGAACCATATTTTCAATATTTGATTGATCAATCTTTTCTAATGTTACTTTTTCTGAAGTTTTTTGTTGGTTTTTCTCTTGTATTTCTCTTTTTCGAGGTACGGAGTCTTTTGAATCAATTGGTCGACCACGCTTATAGCGTATTTTATATTCATTTGCTACATCAAATTGTCCCACAGTGATAGAAATTTTTGTTGGAATATTTTCTATTGATATATGATTTTATCAATTTTCTAGTGTCAATAAATACATCTAGTTACTTCTAATCTTTCCAAACATAGCTTAAATTACTGATAATCAGAATTTATTGACCAGAGGCTCCCACTCTTCAGCTTTCCACCTCCTATCACGACGTTCAGATCCCTCTCTATATCAGCCAATCTGTCCGTCTGTGTTTGTATTGCTGAGCGTTCGAATTAGATCTTAGAGTTTTTGGAATCTATTATTGCATGTTTTATATCAAGGCAAGAATTGGCTTTTGATACAAAGAATAAAAGAAGAAATGGCGGCTGGAACGAACAGAAAAATATCAGCAGCCTCAGCAAGGGCTCACACCAGAAAACCGAAGCAAAAGGCTTCCTCTGCAGGATTTTCAGGTGGGCTTTGCTTATTTTTTTTTTCGTTTATAAAATTTCTTTCTGTACTCAGATTTTTCTCGATTCAGTGAATACACAGTCAATTGTTGTGGGATCGAATACTGAGGTGTAGGAATAGGATGCGTAAAAAGTATTTTTGCGAATTTTGTTTTGAAAAATGGGTGCTTTGAAATTTGAATTAATGACTTGTGATTAAGAAAACTTATATAAATTAGTGTCACGATCAGATTTGGATAGAGTGGATGTGAAGTACTCAATGCCCATTAAATCTGTCTATAGTTATATTTCTTATATTTCTTCATATTTTTACTCTGTTTATAGTTTACCTGATGATGCCCATTAAATCAAAATTCATTTGACTTACACATAAACATGAATAAACGCTAACTTTACATAAAATTTCAAGATATTTTGTCTAATCATGTCATGACCAGATTTTAGAGAATTTTCTGAATTCTTGATCTTGCTCAACTAGATTTATTGGCTATTAATTTCCATCTTATTCTGTTAGGACTGTTATTTACTTATAAGTCCATGATTTAGTATTTCATTTTATTTTGATGCAAAGGTGTTTATTTCCAAAATAATATTTTGAGTAGCTTTCAATTTGGGTTTAAAGTTTAGAGTGATTAAGTACAAGTGTGCATTAAGATACTGTGTGCTGGGTAAAATAAGCGACTTTGTTGAAAATTGAAATATCTCTTGGTTAAAGTTGTCCTTTTGATGTGTGGCTATCAAAAAGTTTGATGTATTAATATATCGAAAGTACATGATTAATATGTGCTTAATTACTGAATCAATCTCTAATTAGCCCAATTAAAATACCTACCTTCAACTCTCACACACAATTTTGAACCCAGCTTCTTTATCAATTTTCTGTTGGAACTAAAATATTTCAGGCGTGTTAAAGAAAATTCTATTGGTTTCCTTCATCGGCCTTTTGGCATGGGCTTATCAGGCAACTCGGCCTCCTCCTCCCAAAATATGTGGCTCGCCAGATGGACCTCCCATTACAGCATCCAGAATACAACTCAATGATGGGAGACACTTGGCTTACAAAGAATATGGTGTCCCAAAGGATAAAGCGAAGTACAAAATAATCTTCGTCCATGGTTTTGATTCTTGCAGACACGGTGTTTCTGCTATAACCTCATCTCTCTCCCCGGTAACAGCGTTTTTCTTGTGTTGCTTGGTAGATTTTTGAGGATCAATGTTTTTAGGTTTAGTATATATAACATTATGTGGATTGACCTTCTTTTATATTCGCGCACAGGATCTTGTTGAAAGCCAAGGAATCCATATTGTTTCATTCGACAGACCTGGTTATGGAGAAAGTGATCCTAACCCAAAACAAACAGTTAAAAGTACTGCTTTTGACATCGAGGAGCTTGCAGATAAGTTGGGCTTGGGATCCAAATTCTATCTTGTTGGATTTTCTATGGGTGGACAGTTGGTATGGACCTGCCTCAAATATATTCCTCACAGGTATAGTACATCTCAGCTATAAATATTGGGGTTTCACTTTTTCTTTCGGAACATGTTTGGACATGTTACTTATTTCTTACTTTCAAGTAAAATGAAGTTTTGAAATGTTACTTGTAACTTCTCAGTAGCATATTTGGATATGTTGCTTTTTCTTATTTTCAAGGAAAAAAGTTACAAGATGAAAGAAACTTTCTTCTAAGTTACTTTTTTCTTACTTTGTAAAGTAAGAAAAAAAAAGTTATTTATTTTGAAAGCAACTCTTACCTTGTTGTGAAAATAAGTAATGATTTCCAACTTCAACTAATAAAAAGAATTATATAGATCTTAGTCACAAATAAATATTTTAAGCTAAGCCAAACATGCTAAATTGCTAATTGCTAAGGAAGTAGTGAAACCATTTTATATCCAACATCACTCTGCATGGTTACACTTTTCTTCAAGTGAGAGCCTTTATTTTTATCCATCTCATATAATTTTGACTGTGTTTTGAACAGATTGGCGGGAGCAGCACTTTTAGCTCCAGCCATCAATTACTGGTGGTCTGGTTTACCTTCAAACTTGTCCAAAGGAGCTTATGATCAGCTTCTTCCACAGGATCAATGGGCTCTCCGTGTTTCTCACCACATGCCATGGCTTACCCACTGGTGGAACACTCAAAAATTATTTCCGCATTTTAGTCTTATAGATTACAACCCAGCAGTTTTCTCCAATCAGGACAGAGAACTTATGCCTAGGATTCAATCTATACGGAAGTATCAGGTAATTATGATGTATATTCTTTCATGCATATTGTTTGGCATCTGCTAAATAAGGATGAAGAGCATGCTAATTCCCCCAGTCATTTTTACATCTAAATAAATGTTTTTAAATGGAATGAACAAAAGAAATCATATTCAATGGTATTCTGCCTGAAAGTATCTGTATTCAAATTAAGTTGATTAAGTCATTAAGTTTGTTCTGTGACTATGTGTCTAAATGGATTTTTTGACATTCCTGGAAACCGTTTCATGATACTCGCGTATTATAGCATTAGCCATTAGTTACTGTCAAATATTTTGTGAAAGAAATTAGAAGTACGGATATCATACTCAAAATAACATAAAACTTTTAGTATTTTTTAAGAAGAATTTTAAATAGTTTGAAGAAAAAGGTATATTATAATTTATACTTGTATATTTTACAAAAATGTTTGTGGTTAAAAATTACAAAGAGATGCCATTATAGCTGTTCTATGATTGACTAAATGGAAAAAAAAAAAATGAAAATCAAGGAAGCAAAGAAGGAGAGATAAATAAATACCTGGGAATTATTAACATTTCCAAGTCTTTCGCATTTGTTCCACGTAAGGTTTCTAACCAGTAATTACCTTTGTACATTTGATTGTATTAATTATTTTAGCCCCGGCAGCTGGTAAATATTGAAATTGTCGAAAACTAGATAAATTTATCCACATTACATACAAATCACGAGTATTACTTTTATTTGGCAGTTGAATGCATGTCACGTAGTACAATGGTCATCAACATACATCTTTCCTAGGTCCGCATTATCAAACATTATTTTTCACTATTGTGAAAATTTCATCGTTCCAGATGAGTTAATCTTTGGATTTATTTGAGAATATGATTCTATTGCATAATCAAATGTGCATTCTAGTACAAAATACTTGAATTGCAGGATACACAAGAATATCACTGTATCAGCTACACGACATGATACGTCTCCACTACACATTTGACACTAAGTGTAAGTTCTTAAACGAGTATCATAAGATACTCTAAATGGATTTTGACTCCTTGGCCCCTGCATCATACATTATCTCAAAAGAAGTTATAATTCATGCCCGTGTTTTACCTTTCTCTTCATTCTTCTTCATTGAAAAGAATAGTATGCAGTCTGACATAGAAGTAGTTATTAGCTACTTATTTTGTGGTCCGGTGCAGCATTGTAGGTAAAATGATAGGTGCGAAGCCTAAAATGGCATTGCAAGAGGGAATGGGCTGAGAATGAATTGGAAATTTGGATTACTGAATCGGTTCCCAGTCACTTGTTTTGTGTAATAGATTCCCACAAATATCTTTCCAATAGGACTTCCCATAGTCAAAATCACATGCTTTCCCTCTCCTCTACTTCTTACACAAACCACCCCCCCCAAAAAAATAAAAAGGGGGTTAGGCCAGACATTCCCTGATATGCAAAAGTACTCTACAAACAAAACCAAAAATGACAGAATAACGTGTTTTTCTGCCATTGTTTTCCTCACTTACTGCCGTTGCTCTTTACACAGAATGAGTGGGAGATGTGTAGCCCACATCATAAAAGATGGCATTGAAATCATAATAAATGCAAGAAACCTTCTTGTCAAAATGCGAGGTCTTTTCAACCAAATGACAATAACATGTTTTCCCCCAAGAAGTTTGCATGTGGATTGAATCTATATCTACATTTCGATTCTATCATTCCACTCTCTCTCTAAGACCGAAAAGGACAAAATTATATTGATAATACAATTTAACTTGCATTCAGGTCAAGATCATGCGAAGCACAATCTTTAATCACAGCAACTATGATTCCACAAATTTCTTTCAGAGTGCCATGCATATTTTTCTTGAACAATTCCTTTACATGTTTGTGTATGCAAATGTCCAGTGAATGGTTACTAAGTGAATTCAACAAGTTTTACTCCCTCAATTGTGCACATTCTTTGCAAGGCTGTGCTTCATATATCCTGTATTTTGTACTTTGCCTCAAACGTTCTGCGTGGATCCCTGAATAACACACGTTTCATAGTACTCTGGTTGTTTTCCATTGCAACTTTCTTGTTCAATTTAACTCGTGCCATTTTCTTTTCCAAAACTAACATTTTCCTTGTGAATTTTTACTTTTGTGACATGGCCAGGCACAGGTGAGACAACAAGGAGATTTTGTATCCCTTCACCGTGATTTGATGATTGGATTTGGGACCTGGGAATTTGATCCTACGGATCTGGAGAACCCATTTTTAGAAAGTGAAGGTTCGGTTCACTTATGGCAGGGAGATGATGATAGACTTGTCCCTGTTAAACCACAACGTTACATTGTCCAGAAGCTGCCATGGATTCATTATCATGAGCTACCTGGTGCTGGACACATGTTTCTATTTGCTGATGGAATTGCAGACTCAATCTTCAAAACACTTCTAGCTGGATAGACACGTCTTCTGCGATGTCGGGTCTACACTTATTCTAGCGCATTAGCTCGGGATTTGAAATCTCATATGTTGTGACAATTTTGTTTGAAACATAATATTTCTACATGTATAAACACTGCAATTTTTATTTTAATAGCATTAAAGCGAGACTTCATCCAAATTCGCCACTCGTTGGGCGATGCCTTCTTTTCTATGAACACCCCACCATTGAATGATGAACTTTGCCAATCTTCACCTCCGACACCTCGGACCCGATCGGAGAGAGCACATTCGATTGGATGAGTATCTTGTGTCAAAATTGAAAAATTTTATGGCACTCTCAAAATGAAATTTATTCTAAACAAATATGTCATGGTTCCTTACTTCAATAAGGTACAAATAACTTAATTTGATATTTTGATCAGTATTGAAAGTGAAGGTGACTCGGTCTCTATTTAGCCTACTCAGGACAGGCCTATTGGCCATCAAGCGTACAAAGCTCTCTATTCAACAAGTCTATGAGAAGATCATCTCTAACCTGTTTAGACACCATTAAATTTAGCCCCTCTTTTGATCTCCATTTTCAAAAATTAATTTTTCTTTCAAAATCATGTTAACCACACATTTTTTGGGATCCATGACATCTGCTAACTCTTAATTTCATTAACAATATCAGTTAAAAATATAATTTTTAGCTAAACTAGATAGGGGTTTACTCGACATACTGTTAAAATGTTGTTAATAATTGTAAATCCTCAATTATTATGAATTTCTACTACATATTTTACAAAATAAGGAACAATTTGCTTAAATATATTATGGGACCAAGGAAATTATATCGAACGCCATAAAATAATCCAATCTAACCCGTTAAGTTAAAAATTAAATTTGATAAAAAATTGATTATATGTGCAATTGAAAAGTTGATAAACGTCATGAATTTCGTAAAATATAGGGATAATTGTACTAGTGGTACCAAACCTTTCATTTGTACCACTTACAGTACCAAATCTTTGAAAATGTCGCAACTGAAGTCCAAATGGATGGTTTCTGTTAGTTTGATCGTTAGTTGATCAAATAATTGACTTTGACAATCATTTTGACTGATTTTAAAAGGTTAAAAATGATAATTTTACATTTTTATAATAAAATAACCAAAATTAAATAATTAAAATTTAAAACCCACCCCACCCCACCCCACCCCACCCCACCTCACCTTCTCCTTCTCCTTCTCTTCCACCGCCAGCGTCAACGCCACTGTCAATATGTCGCCGTCCTCCGCCACCTCCAGTTTCACGACAACCACAAATTCCCTCTCAGTTGCACTTTCCTCACCCTTTGGAAACGTATCTCTCTTCGACATAGACCTCCGTGCTTCGGCTTATGAGATCTTCCTCGCATCCACTCTCTTATCCTCTTCCAAAGCCCTCACCTACACTTCCAACAACCAGAGCAATAATAACAGTATTACTAGCAATGATGGTAATTCCTCGATGATTAATGGTAATAATTCGAATAATTTGTCGCCATCATTGCAGAGGTCATTGACTTTGACATCAGCATCGAAGATGAAGAAGGTATTGGGGCTGAGATCTAGCTAGAAATGTGGATCTGAAGGTGGGAGCTCGGGAAGTAACAATTCAGGAGGGAAAATAAAGAAGTCTATGACTATAGGGGAGCTAATGAGAGTGTAGATGCGAGTTTCTAATGCCATAGATTAGAAGATGTTGATTTTCCAGATTTGCAGATTTGGGGTGGGCGGGGCGGGGCGGGGTGGGGTGGGGTGGGGTGCGTTTTTAATTTTAATTATTTGATTTTGGTTATTTTATTAAAATTATCATTTTAACATTTTAAAATCAATCAAAATTATTGTCAAAGTCAATTATTTGGTCAACTAACGGTCAAACTAACAGAAATCATCAATTTGGACTTCGACTGCGACATTTTGAAAGGTTTGGTACTGTGGGTGGTACAAATGAAAGGTTTGGACAAAGTCTGCTATTTAATGAAATGTTTGGCACTGTTGCTGTAATTGTCCCTGGAATATATGATTAAAAATGAATACGAGATCAAACAAAGAACTAAACAAGTGATTCCCACCTTATCCAATGTTTGCCATCCCCTGACCCAGCATGCCAAGAAAGTACAAGCCTGGCTTCGAATCATATAAGAAAAATGAAAAATAGAGGTAATTTGGTATCGATTAAAATTTAAATTTAAATTAATAATTAATTTTTATCAAATATTTTACAAGTTCCATAACTTCTCAACCATACACTTCATCAACTTCTATAAAAATCTATTAAAAATCTGATTTTAATCTTCATCTTCGTCTTTCATGTGAGGCCCGGCCCTGTCGAATAGATCCCACACGCGAGTTTTTATCTGCATGGAAATGCAGCAGAGGACAGGTGTAAACCTGTGAAGAGCCGTGGCCTGCATTAGAAGCCATGGTGAAGACACGAGTCTATGATGTGTCATCCCCATGCAAATATTATTCTTCAATACCTTTTCTTTTGTTAGTATGGGCCGCGTCTAATTTTTTTCTTAAATTTTGGGTTTTTTGACTTTATGCACCTGTCATGGGGCCTCCATTCACCCGCACCCTACGCCACCCCATCCCAAACAAGAACATCGTCTGCCCGAAATACATTTGCAAGATTTGTGTTAAGAGTTTAACAATAAAACCCATCTTCTTCTTCTTCTCAATTTTCTATATATGTATATCTGCATGTGAATGTATTAGGGTTCTTCATCAGTTTTATCTATCTTTTGCTTTTCTTCTGTACTGAGTCTGGTCTGCAGCTTGCTTTGAGGATTTGTTACCTACTCTGGTGAATGGATAAGGTACTAATTTTTTTCATTTTCGAAATCACAATTTCGTAGCAATCCATGAGTATATTTTTAGTAATTAGTATACGGCACTGGACATAATGAACGAGATTTTAACACTATTTTTCTTCGTTAATATTGTCATCTAGAAAGTTCCAAATCGTACTTACCAAACATGAATTGTGTTCTCTACATGTTACGGTTAAACCAAGTTTTTGTTCTTGTATTTTGTATGGTGTATTTCTCGAAATTTTTGGCAAGTTTATTATCTGAAATTATCAATGGCGAATTTGGTTAATTTATATTTATGTATTTCTCGAAGAATAACGTTTATCACGATGGAATAAATTCTTGGTAAATCATAAAATTTGGAATATATATATTACAATTAGACCAACTCTTGCATATTATGAGGTTGAGACAATTGAAAATTGTACAGATTTGTATGAATCAAAAGCCAAAGTTTATCCGATGATTTGGAGATTATCGTTGATATAGTTTTATATAAAAATAAAATAAAATAAAATTGTTTAAAGAAGTTGTGTAGGAGAACTTTCGTTCTCGAGTCTCGACATTCTTCGTTCTTCGTTCCCTCTTTTCCGATCAAGCCTAATTGATTAATTGTTTTTGCACCTGGAATTTAAATTTATTTGGATGCTCTGATAGGATATATCACTGACTCGTGAATGATTTTATTTAGTTTTTGCTGATATTATTCAATAGAATTTATCTTTGGAGGAAGTATGAACTTTAACTGGTTTACTAGCTTCTTAGTTTTATTGAATTTCTTCAAAAAAAAGAAAAATCTGAAATTTTTCATAAAAAACTTGGTAAAATTTAATAAAAGGAGCTATTTCGTATTTATAATTTTTCCAGCTTATGGTTTGATTCAGTTCTTTTACTACTATTTATATGCATGAATCATAGATTGGCGTAGCTAAGCTACTCTTAATACCAGAGACAGAATATAATCCACGTAAAATTGAATTTGTTTTCAGCGAAATCTTAATCACGGAGATTTATAGAAGACTTCTGATTACCGAAAACTCAAATTGGTCACCGCAGATTTGACATCATGTCCCAAGGAGAGGTGGAATCGCAGTTGCAATCAAGTGAAAAGCAGTCGAAGAACCAGCCATCTCCATCACTAGGCAGACAATCGTCTATATACTCGCTCACCCTCGATGAGTTTCAACACACTCTTTGTGAAAGTGGCAAGAACTTTGGATCCATGAATATGGATGAATTTCTCAACAACATATGGACTGCCGAAGAAAATCAAGAGCAAGTAAATGGGCATTCGGACACTGGAACCAGTGTACATGCGGCACAATCTTTCCTACGTGAAAGTAATAATCCGACAGATAAGGGCATAGTTAAGCAACACAGCTTATCGAGACAAGGCTCTCTCACTATTCCAGAGCCTTTGTGCAGGAAAACAGTGGATGAAGTGTGGTCAGAGATTCAGAAGGCTCAACAGCAGAACAATAGTGAGCATTATGTTCAGAATCTCGATTCTACTCAGCGACAGTCCATGTTTGGAGAGATGACATTAGAAGATTTCTTGGTTAAAGCTGGGGTTGTACGGGAACAGGATCGGCTCCCTGCACCACCTCAGCAGCAGCCATATGGAATTTACCCAAACGGCAACAATCATACAGTTGGACAAACTTTTGCTGCTAGGCCCATGAGCAATGTTGGTGGTGGTGCTGTAGCTGTTGCTAACGTTGCAACTTATCAAGCGCTTCCACAGAGTAGCATTGGAGAGGTGGCAGGTTTCCCGGGGGAGATGAAAACAGGTCCTGCTTATGCACCGCCACCATCGGTAGTCTACAGCGGGAGAATGGGAAATGGCAGTGGAGTAGGATACAAGCAAGGGCAGGGCCACGGGATGGGTTCACCTGTAAGTCCGGTTTCATCGGATGGATTGTGTACAAATCAGGTGGACAGTGGTAATCAGTATGGATTGGATATGGGTGGTGTGAGAGAAGGTCGGAAGAGGATCTTAGATGGTCCGGTTGAGAAGGTGGTGGAGAGGCGACAACGAAGGATGATAAAAAATCGTGAGTCCGCTGCACGATCTAGAGCAAGGAAGCAGGTATTCATCTTCTTCCGTGCTATGCTCTCTAACTCATCAGAATATGGAAGTATTAGACACAGTTGATAAGGTTTCCATAATTGGCTTAGTAGTTGACATTTGACAATTTCCTATTTCATGTTTAAGGCTTACACTGTTGAATTGGAAGCCGAATTGAACCAGCTGAAAGAAGAGAACACGCACCTAAAGATGGCTCTGGTATTCAAATATTTTCAGAGTCGGCTTATTTTGATATTATAAAGTTAATTTGAACTCAATTCCACAAGCCTTTTCATTTTAATCCATCTTGGATTAGTTTCATTTGACATAATATGGTTACTTTTGGATCCTGGTTAATCACTATTAACCTTTATGCTCTGAACAGGCCGAGCTAGAGAGGAAAAGAAAACAGCGGGTAAATGATCTTAAAGATCTACTTCTTTGTGTATTGTTAAATTGCTGCTACTAGATAAATAAATTCGTTCCACTCTATTAGTTTAAGCCTTTAGATGAGAAGGTTAAACGTAAAATAGCTTATACATTCTCTATCTGGTGAGAGTACCCAGATTTTGCATATGATGTCAACATGTGCCAACTCGAGTTCTGAGTTTTGACAATGATTACTGAAGTCATGTTTCTGATTAACGTTTTTGTTCTTCCATAACTTCGTACACAGCTCTTTGAGGAAGCAAGAATGAAAGCGCAGGTCCACACCAAGGCCCGCAAAGCTAATGAGAAATTAAGGACGTTTAGAAGAACCCTGAGTTGCCATTATTGAAGCAAATCTGTCATGTTTGCATCAGAAACTAAATACTCGATACAAGCTGAGACATGGGGGGAAGGCCTGCGTCATGCAATTTTCTTGTTCTTTGAAGAAAGGAAGCTTGAGGAACAACCTAGAAACTCTGCATTGCTTATTTTTGATAAATGGAGTAGTTTTCAATAATCGAGTCGTAATATAGCTAGTCTTCTAGTTATAGTTGGAATAACATTGGTTTTCTGTAATGTTGTGTGATTCAGTATGTTGCAATAGTATTGTACATTTTTGGTTTCTGCTAGGATTTGAAATTTGGCTGAAATCTGGAGGAACACTACAGGTAAGAAAGCTTTCAAGGGACTTTCCAGTAGCAGTAAACAGTGTCTATCTTGTTTTCAATGTGTTGTAGGAAGGCCATACATGGAGAAACAGAGCAACTATTAGGTGTGTGACTTGTTTGGGAGACTTGAAAAGCTGGTTTTGATAAAAAGGAGAACCCACAAAAAGGAGTGGTGGGATCCACAAAATGAGTGGTGGATAATAGGTTCAATGTAACATGTGAATTTTCATTATCGATTTTGACTTTAGAGATTTTTTAAGCTCTTCTAAATAAGCACTTAGTTTAGAGAGTCAAATTAGATCTACCTTCTCTTGTGCCACTCGAATCTTTAATTTATAGCTACATCCACTGGACTATCATTACAGTCGAAATCACAATGGAATTTGTTAATTTTGGTCTACTTTTTTTATAATGTTCTAACAAATAGCATTAATATTCTGAAAAGGGAGCTTCTTGTCGCAAGATATGTGCTGATAACTTGAGTGATTATTTTCTCAATTCTCAAACGGTGTCACTAAAATTTATGGTCAATCAACATCTACTACTTATTTTCGTGCAATACAACACAATCTTACTGAGGAATCCGTGAAATTATTTACAACAATGATCCAGTATTGTCACCTGGAATTTGTCATATGCAGAGGGAAAAGGCTCTGATGGTAGAGGCATGGCTTATTGACTGTGTATTTAATTCTTCTTGAAGTCCGATTCCCGGTGCCATAACTAATGAGACATTTCTGCTCCGTATGGATCGATATTTCCTCCGTGTGACTATCTGAAGAAATCAGAAAGCTTGGAACCAAGGGAAAGGGCTAATGGTAAATTCCATTACCCAAATCTTATCCTTCAACGTCCATTCATTGATATTTCTGATGAAAATCCTATGGTAAATAAAGGCTACTTCCAGTAGATACCATTAAGTTGTAGAATCACGTCTTCTGTCTCCATATCAAATGGTAGAATCGTTTATTGTTCCAGCCAGAAGAAAGTGACCAAAAAATAGTTCCATTCATGCATAGAGGGTACTAATCACCACAGACAATCGCCTATTCTTATCCAAGAACCAGCACTTACAACCTCGCCATCTCTAAATGTAAAAACTTAATGTCCCATACAATCCCATCAGCACCCAAGTGTTGATCAAACAAATGAACAATTTTGTATTCACCTGAACTAAGAAGGTATCCAAACCTGATATTTTTAATGATTTAGTATTAGAACAATATGGGACACGCACAACTTCATGGAAGCTCAGGTTACGAACATAGAGTACATGCAGCACAAGATACTAAGCCGACCACAAGAAATGAATGTATGAACAAGTCCACCAAAAACTTCTTTATCTGTAATGTTTCCCTCCAAGTCTACAGAGGTCAGTCCAATGGTTGATTTACTTTTACTCACTTCTCCATTTTCATCTGAAACATATCTTTGGATCAGTAAGAACGGTTCTGCTTTGACCATTTGATGTGCTGTGCAGCGAATTCCGTATCTCGAGTTATTAAGTTGTCATTCTTTTGAAACGCACCTGAACTTGCACAGAATCTTGGCAGGAAGTTTGGAGAGGATTTCGATGATTAAATCACATGAGAAATCACTAACTCCTTTGATTTCCGTCATATTGTTACACCTCTTCTGTCCTCCTCGATGTGGTGGATTCTGATCAATGTCCTGAATCCACTGGATCCATCGCCATACTGTCAAGAGGCTTCTTGTTCTATACAGCTAAGAAACAAGAGTAGTATCCAAGAACTCTTGCTGAAACTTCCTATGATGTTGAACTTTCAATAAAATAGAAAAGGAATGTCTGTAAGTAATAAAGTTGAGTAGGCAAGAGAATGGTAAGAAACTCGATAAGTCCTAAATCTATTTGGTTCATTATCACAAATGCTGAAACACATTATAATGAAAGGTCAGACTAGCGAAACAACCCTTTTGTATCAGAGATTAACATAATAATCCTTTAGAGAAACCACCTTTTAGACAATAGATCGATCCACGGCGTGAGAGAGAGAGATGAGAAGGAGCATGTCGAGAAAATAGACCTGAGACGATAGCCATGACACCAAGACAAATTATTTGAATCAATAGATGGAAAAATCTAGAAGTCCTACATAAGTTGAGGTCCTTTACATTTAATAAAGCCCTTCAAGCGTGATAACAGTACCTCAACTACTTGAGCAACACCAAGTTTAATATCTTGACAACAATCGCATAAACGTCTCAACCTTTTGGCATTCATATCATTTGATTCTGAACATTCAATTTTTGAATTCTATTTTACATTTTCAAAGATCACACATGGTATGCCCTTTCTCTATTCATATAACTTCCTCCAATTTATTGTCCATGCTCTCATTTTCCCATCAGTTTTGCATTTCACTGTTTAGTCTTCTTCAGTTAAGAATGAAATTGACAAAAAAAACCTCACCTATATTGAGAGATATATTGAATATAAATATTTAAGTATGTATGTCTCATAATGAAATCAAATGCGCACCAAGGTGCAACTAATGCATAAAGAGCGATCAATCATATAATCATGTATATCATCCCAAAGTCAGAAAAAGGGGAATTGTTGTCAGATAACTCTCTGTCACTCTGTGTCCAACAAGAAGAAATTGAATAACAAATTCTCATAAACTCATTGATCATCTTGATGTTCTTCTATGTTCACTCAAAGGCAGTGTAGTTCATCTTCAATATATTTCAGGAATTTCTACTGAAAAGATGGAAAAATCGTTCACTCATTTTCAAACGATATCCAGTAACTTTTAACATGGTGCATGTAGGCGTCTTCTCCCTCTTTGCACAAAACAAGTGCTGCCTCCCTTTGAGAGTCCCAGAAAAGGATTAATATTTTCACATTGCCAAAATTATTTTTCTTGAATTGTTTTTGGAGATGTGAAGACACCAATCATCCATAAATTGTCCCATCTTAAAGTCCATAGGGTACAGTTATAAACCAGAGACGAAATCTGAGATTTAAATGGAAGTTTTAAGGAATGAACAATACAAGAAACAATTAAGCCATTTAATATGTCCAGTCAAACGTAATATTTTATTGTTCTCTATCCTATCAACTGACTGGAATACATCTAATCATCTATATTGCAAATAACAGTAGTGTAAAAGCAAAAAAGTCGAAGGTGGTGGTGGTAAAAGATAGCAAAATAGGAGGAGAAGCATGAAAAATACAAGAAACAACATAAATTGTAGATTGAGAATCCTACCCAACAGAAACAAGAACATCATGCAAACTTTAAAAGTCATCAAGAAAAAGGAATAAGATAATCACGGTGTCCAAGCATAAGATGAATTCGTACACAGAATATGATTGATGTATAACTGACAAAAATTTATCAGGGAAGGACAACACCAAAGACATACGAAGAACCTCCACCGAAGGTCATGTAGATGCATCCGCAGTACAATGTCTATTCATATTCAAACTGAACCTCTACTTGTAGATACTTCCTCATGAGTCTTACAATACATGATGTGAAGTTGGCTAGCATATTACATTCTTCATGGGTTTTGGTCTCTGAAACAACCCCATGGATGACCAACTTCCTGAGACGTGGACACCTTTCTAGAAGTCCGGACACCCAATGGGAGAACAGTTCACTAATTACTGTCCACCCAAGTTCCAACACAATGACATTCTTCAAAACAAATGAGCCTTGAAATCCATACTGGATTGCTGCTTCTCGTAGATCATAACTCAGGGATAGATGACCTAATAAAGGGAAACATGAAGAAATAGTCTCTATATCAACCACCTCGTCCTCATCATCAAACACAACACCCCAAAGCCTAAGCTTTCTCAACTTTGATGATCTTGAGATCATATGATGAAACTTTGCCCACATGATCGTGAAATTGCTCACATCCACGACCTCGAGATTTTCAGAACTCTCACCAATATCAAGATGGATGACACTAACATCATCTATCTTCAGGAACCTTAACATCCCCTTGCCGACTAGCTCAAAAACCTCAAGTGTGCAATCTTTCAAGTGCAACTTCTCCAAGCTATCTGCCTCCAATATGAACTTATCCAAACTGATTGCTTCAACATAAATATCCTTCAATGAGTTACTGCTCAAATCCATTGTTGCCTGTGGATCTGACATAACAATGTCTAGACTGACAAGAGTCAAGACTTCAACTTTGGGACAGGCCGTGAGAAGAAGACTCAGATCTAAGGCTGATATGCTGACATAGCTCAGGGAAAGAGATTTCAAGCAGGGAAATTTCTGACAAGTAGGTTCAACCCCTGTTATAGTATTGTGAGATAAAGCCAACACTTCAAGCTTCTGCCTACCACATTTTTCAAGAATGTTGATGTTAGGGTTTGTCCTTACATTATAATGCAGCTGGCGCAAGGTTTCCCTCGTGTACATGAGCCAAGCAATAACCGGGGCAGCAGAGAATTCATCCACATCATCCAAAATTATTGTAAGGCACTGCAGTCCATTGATTTGGAATATCGTTTGAGTAATGAGTATCTCAAGTCTGCTAGTGGAGAACTCGTGATACAGAGACCAATCATTAGAATTAAATTTGAGAGTATGGAGATGATTCCTCCATGCTTCTTGCCATTTCCGACAAGTTGCAGATGCAATCACAACATCTCGGGCAGCCCCAAGTCGTGATAGTATGTTCCCAATGACCTCTACTGGAAGATACTCCATAACTTAAAAAATAAAACAGCTGAGAAAGAAAGGATTGGGAAAATGCTAGAGCCCTCCAAATTCAAACAAATCGCTGAAAATTTTCAATTCCAAAGCAGAATAATCCAAAAACCAAATGATGATTATCCAGGGATTTCAAGTCTACCATCTGATTCATTCTCAAGTAACCTATACGAACTTGGGCGATTGATCAAACCCCAAATAGATAATTACTAAACCTTGGTAACCAAGATTAATATTCTTAAAATATCAACGTAGGAAAGCGTATTCTTTATTAGCCGTTTATCAAATTGACTTCACCAATGCTCTTCAAAATATTCCTGAATTTAAAAAAAATCAAGAAAAAAGCATAAATAAAAATACTGCAGTTTATAATATCATAATACATACAAATCAAAAATAGTAAACGACGATAACAATAAAAAAAAGGAATATAAATAAGGATATCTCACCTAAAGAATCGGATGATGACTAATGCAATCCAAACCAGAATCCGATCGATAAAGAAAATCAAATCATGTATAAATTATATCTATAATTAGAGAGAGAGAGAGAGATGGAAAAGGGTAAAAAGAATGGAATCTGATTCGAGAGAGAGATGGAAAAGGGTACAAAGAATGGAATCTGATTCGCTGGCAGCGTCAAGCTTTCGTGTATATGTAGAACTATACACGTAGTGAAGGTGCGTGCAAAAAGTAGTGCATACGTGATGAGACACGTAAATTTGTGCATTACAGCTCCAACCAACCAATCATGTGGTTAATGGCATCCCCTCGATGAAAAAGAACATAAAATTACCCAATTTCGGGATATTTCTTGGGCTGGACAAAGCCCTAACTTTTTCGAGATGGAGACCAGAGGCCAGATCAATGATAGAAAATGAGAAATTAGTCGTTTCCTGTTGGTCAATATTTCATTACTCAAAATTGTCGTCGTGTTTTGAACATAAAACATTTTTGTCATGTTCAATATTCCACTCAACTGCTAGAGAGATTTTATTAGAGCAGGTGACAAACAAGTTTATCGAATGTGACCATCAAAACTGGCCACCACCAAAATCCAATTTGTTCGTGTTTCCATCACTCTTATAATTGAGGTTTACTTTTCAAATTCACCATTACAGTACAAAGTTCATTTCTCAGAGACGATTTCAACAAATCTTAATTGATAATTTCCACGATGTATTTAATTCACAAGGTGTAATTTTTAATAGATTGTCATCGGGACACGTGATGACTGATGAATATATAAAGGGGAAATTGTATTTGGGGTCCTTAAGTTTTTCAAAAAATACAATTTGATTTCGAATCTTCATCTTTTTTATTATTATCATTTTTTTTTCAGCGAAATCCATACCCTTTGTTTAAAAAAGTAACCGAGAGGCCATTGAATAATTTTCATCCATAGCTCTTGTTGACACACAAAAAGTGTAGCGCAAATTGAACAGACTAGAGAATGAAGTCCAACTAGGAAATTCAGGATGAAGG
>CAIGRT010123208.1:0-21202 GCA_903798405.1 Fraxinus platypoda | reverse complement strand
AAAATCGAAACCTAAACCAAACAATTTTAAAACGGTTTGGATCGGTTTGAGGGAAAAAAAAAAACAGCGGGTCCACGTGGATCCAAACCAACGGTTTCGAACCATCGGTTTGCGGTTTCGCGATTTTTTTGTGCAGCCCTAGATAAAAATATGACAGAGGAAGAGAGAAACATTACGCCCTTATATTGAATAGTGTTTTAGGAGAATACGTGATTAAAAAGTATAAAAATAATTTGTGTGTTTACGTGTAAAATATTTTATTGTGTGAATATGTAGTTGAAAATAATCTCGAATGGAAATCAAAGGGATCTAAATTATGGCGATTTTTCTTCAATCTTAAAGAGCCTTTACATTTTGAAGATCTTTACTGAAGTTTTTTATTTGAGTAATGCTAGTGGTACATCGGGGTGTACATCACGGTGTACACCCCCCTCACATGGGTAACGAGCCCACTCGAATATGTTATTCAAGTGGACCCCTCCATGTGAGGGGATGTAGACCTTGATGTTTTTTATTTTTCTTGTGAAGTGACTGAAGTCAAAAGATGCTCCTGATTGTGAGTGGGGCCACATTGTGATTGGACAAATTTGATCATTACATTACCAAGTGCGAAATTTTTCTTCTGTCCACAGTTCTTGATTTGGCCGGAGAACAGACAGGAGAATATTTCCATTTGATTCCAACTCTATTTCATCAATTCAAGTGCCTTTTTAAACATAAGCCCCCTATTGCGTTAAGCAAGAACCTGAACCTGGAAAAAAACACCCTTCTCGTTCTAAATTAAGGTAAAAATATCTTTCTTTTTTTTCAATTATTATTATTATTATTATTTACTTCATGGATGATGTCCGTTTCTTGAGTGTGGGAAAGTTATTATTAATTTATGCGGAGTTGCATGATTTGATACTTGCGGAATCAATTTCATCGATTTTACTGAATAAAAGGGATTAGTTTTGACTGCTGGCTAGTTAATTGAGCCCCAATTTTGATCGTTGACCATTTTTTGTGAAGAGAATTTATGTTTGCTTATACTCTCAAATAAGGGGTAAAGTTTTCCTCTTCGTGACAACTTTTGAGTTAAATTATTGTTCCAGAAATTTGAAGTGAACTTTTCTTCTTTCTTAGTTTGTACTTCTTACTTTTGGGAAAACTAAATGTATTGCCCTGCTGTTGGTTTGTTGGTTTATATTATGTTAGTTTCTACTGATTTGGGACTTAGCTGCTTGTAGAATTTTTAGCGATCTCACAAATTATATAATATGTAACTGTACACCATCGAACCCGTAGGGCACATGCTTATATAAATTGGGCAGTGGAGTTAAGCTGATATATAGTATATTGTGGGTATTCTTTGAGCTTTGCTCTAAAGTTGGGTCTGGAGTGGTGCGTAAGCAGTAATGTTTTTGGATTAAACTCAGGCTTCTAGTTTTTTATTGTTGGAGGTTAAATTACAATCACACAACGGAGTGGACTTATATGTTTGTGGGAGTGCAAATCTGATGGAAAGAATGACAAGATTTAAAAATTTTAGAAGATGATATAATGGCTATCCTTTTTGCCGACGGTATAGTCTAATTTTCTATGAATAGGGTGCCTGACTGAGGCAATGTGCTAGCTAAATGTTGGTGATCTTGAAATTGTGCTGATGCAGGCATGTAGAATTGTTTATTTCAGCTCACGTTTTTGAAGTTCAACTGTACTGTCTATATCATAGCAAAGTTACAGTATTTTATTCCATTTAATTGTACTGTGCATAATTTCTTTCATTATTGTGCCGGTAATAACAATCCTGCAACTAGTGTACGCTGCTTTCAGATTGTCTTTCCAGTTCCAATTGTGTTTTGTACATTTCGTGTTTGGCATCATAGTAGCAGTTTGAAATTGGAATTAATAGAAAGGTGTATATAACTATGAAATTCATTTTTATTTGTAGATAATCTACTTCAATGTGAATATTAAGGCCAAGACATAACTGCATGTTAGCTTTTAATTTCCACTAAAAGGCTTAGATCATCCCCTTGTAGTTGTCATCTTGTAGGTTCTGGCTTTCTCTAATTTCACTATAGTGAATCATGTGATTTAGCACTAATTACATTTTCCTATATGATCTCCATTCATTCTTTTGCGTGTATATATGTAAGTCAATTCTAGATTGTTGGATATTTCTCTCTTTATTTCTATTATGTCCTTTCATGATTTGGGCTGACAGAAATTACTTTTAGCAGCATGGATACGAGGGTGCTTTTATTTCTATTCATTGTCTGCACATGCTGGTGCTCTAATGCTAGAGAGCTGTCAACTGCTAACCACTTTACTAGAAAAGATGAGAGTTTTTCAGGTAGTTCTTTGGAATATATTTCCTTTTCTAGTTTTAAATGCTGGTAAATTTTGGAGGAACAATTTAAAGATCATGCCTTCCAGTATGGGAGTAGCAATTTTATGAAAGGTTTGGTCTATTTCTCTCTCTCCGGGCAAAACCCTGTTACATGACGTATGCTTCTCACCATAAAACGGACTAAGCTTGATGAAAACTCCATCTAAGTATTTATTCAATTAGGATTGAATTGCCTATTCATAAAACATAAACGTTAAAAATAGTCATTTAATTTTTTATGTAGACTTCTTGACACTAGTCAAATCTCTTCTATTATGTCCTTGTAGAGCACCCACATGTCGCTAATTAGCACACCTAGTCCCTCTTCTTACAGAAAATAAATATCTTTGGTCCCTATCTTATTGCAGAACTGGTATCTGTTTGAAACTAATTTGGCTTTATTGATAAGATGAGTAATTTTAATGCCAAAACATAGCAAATAATAATGTCTGTCTTGTGCTAGCAGTCCTGCAGACAAACAACAAGCTGTCAGAGGGAGAAGCTCAACTTGTGGAAGAAGTTAGCAAGAACAACGAATTGTGTACATTGTGCGAAGATTTCGCTTCTGAGGCACTTATTTATCTTTTGGAGAACAAAACCCAAACAGAGATCATTAGCGTCCTTCACAAATCCTGCTCTAAGATACTGACGTTCAAGCAGCAGGTATTTGTAAAACTTGGGCTGAAGTTATAATTGTTTACCAAAATTTTATGTTGGCATTCTATGCATCCATTAAATGATTGTGATCGTCTGAACTGGCCTATCTGAAAATACTTTTAGCCACATGAATTAGTCACCGCTACTTAGATTTATCATCACTTGTGAGTATGCCTAAATATTTGTGAGTTCGAACTTTAATGTAGTGTTCTTTTGCTTTGATTATGTATCTGCATTAACAGTCAATTAGCTGAGTGGATTTGAAAAGAAATTGTGGTATTCAATCTTTGAGGAATGATATGATGTTCAATGACAAAATTGTAGGACTATATTTATGTTTTCATTCAAAGATGAAAACAAAAACCAGTTTTATGTATATTTTTTGATGGTGAATTTGTACTTCCGCCTGATTGACACCCATTTGTTTATTCTAGGGCTAATTTAGTTTTTTTTTCGTTTTCCATAGTAAACAGTACATGGTTTATCGATTCCGAAGTAGATTACTTAAAGTTTGTTGAAGCATAAGGTCCTTAGTAGCATGGGGCTTATATAGTCATTTTGGAAAGGAGGCTCCGTTGGTGACTTAGTTCTGTAAGAAAACTCGAGGGATCATTTTTTGTACTTATTCTGTGCCATATAGGCAGAGAATAGAAAATCCAATTTTTCTAGCACAAGAATATAGTTCCAGTACCTGTTCTCCTTGTGTTATCAAGCCTAACACTTCATGTCACTTCTGGAAATTTTGTCCATGCAGTGCATTGTATTGGTGGACTATTATGCCCCTCTCTTTTTCTTAGAAGTTTCCTCGATACAACCTGAATATTTCTGCCAAAAGGTTGGCCTTCGCGAACAAGCAGTTTACATATCTCAGCAGCTCTCTGAGAATGCATGTGATTTATGCCATCGTGCTGTTACAGAGGCTATATTAAAGTTGAAGGATCCCGACACTCAGGTAATTTTATGTCTTTGTGTGATTATCACAATATTATGACCTTGAACAGCTATTATGCAACTTAAAGTCTGTGGTCTATGGATGCTTGCATTTCTTGAATAAGAAATTACGTTGTTTATACAGGTTTGGTTTTGGATCCAATGCTATTCACTATCTCTGTGATCTTTTTACTAAAATACAAAAAACACGGTTCACGGTTCGCTTGTTTGTTATTTCTCTATTCTTTCTTTAGGGATTGCTACCTGTCAGTTATGAAACTGTCCATAACCTATCTCATTTAGAATTACACATTGCATTGCAGTTGCACTTCTTATTAAGACCATTAGTTCAAGAAAGTATCGCTATGAAAGTTAAGACACACGTAGAATGAACTATATCTGCTTATGTCATTCCATGTACCTCTGCATATACACACACACATAAGTTTATAAATCCTCACAAGCAAACACATGTAAATTGAAAGCTATACTACACTTGTGCAGGATGAACATTAATTATTACCTGATGGAAATGAAATTGCTGCTGCAGTAGTTGGGGTTTTGGGTACTAAGCTATGTTTGGTTCATGTTTATTAAACTTTTAATAAAGACTCAAGCCACTTTTTATCCAAACATCTCGAGAAACCCACAAAATCTACCCATTTATTCACCACTCATTTCTATCTATTTATAATATAAACCGTTTATAAACACTTCCCAAACATGCTTTATTATTTTTAAGATGACTTTTCATATTCACTTAATATCCTATGTTGGAAAAATTATGTTTGATCCCTAGAGCATAGTGGGAAGTAACTCATTGGCGTAGAGCAGGTTGGATGACCGGTCTAATATTGAAGAGTTTTCTATATTACCACGAAAACCTGTCACATTAAAATGCAAGTTTCCAATCAGATATATGTCATTCTTTATGATACTGAGTGTTGGTCCAATAAAGGAAAAATATTTGAAAAAGATCAGCATAGCAGAAAATGAAGATGTTAAGATGAATGGTGGATGTTTGATCATTCTCGAATGGATAATAAGAAATGAGGATATATGCCAACCAGTTTAGGGGGAACCAATTAAGAAGTAATTAAGAGAAGAAAACTCATTGTCAGAGCATGTATTTGGGCAGTTTCAAGAACATTCCAATCAGTAGAACATTTTAGAATAAGTCGTGATGGGCCAAAATTAACATGAAACTATATTGCTGCAAAAGATTCATTGGACCTTTTGACGGATATAAACGACCCCAAAATTGTTGAGAATTAGGCTTAGCTTACTGTTGTTATATCATCCTTGGCCTTTTGTTTACGAGTAAGTTAAGGTAGCTGTTGCTTTAGAGGTTAGTGCGTTTGAAGATGGCAACATTCAGTCAAGAGGACCTATTGCAAAAAATATTGATCGAGAAGGAGTATTTTTTTGGAGACACCTTCAAGACCTTGAGCTAAATTTGTAAACATTGAAATATGAAGCTCAGAGAATGTTTCAGGAAGCATGCTTTCAATGAAATGAGCTAGTCCCTTGTAAAATTCCATTGAAAACTGATGTCTTTGGCTGCTAGCAGCCATAGGTGACACTCCTGTAGCATCTGCTTGGTGTTTCTAGGCCTAAACCGAATGGATGGATTCATTTAGGACCGATGAACATATGATTGCTGGAGAAAGAGAATGGGTGGAATAATGATTGGAGTTTCTGAATTTTGTGAGAAATCCTTCTTGGAAAAATAGTCAAAATTTCACGGTCAAATTTCCGGTATTTAGGTGATAGTGTCAGGGATGATAGTGCAGATAAAGTCTGGTTAATTCAACATTCAATGCTGTGTTATGGTTCATACTTCGTTATCGTATGTTTACTAGTTACCACCCACAGTATTTGGTATTGATGACCCCCCCCCCCCCCCCCCCAAAACAGCTGGACATCTTGTCTTTGTTTGCTGCAAGAGTATGAACTTGAAATTCTACTTCAAGTTTCCACTGCATGTAATTTATTCATATTATGTGAGCATCAAAAGATTTATTTTTTGAGTGCATGCATCTGTATTTCTGATCGCAATGTTTTTATCATTAAAATTGCACCTGAAACATGGATATTGGTCAGGCTACGCATCTAGACCTGCCTAATTTCCCAATATGCTGAGTTTGAACTCCTCTAACTGAATTTATGTTCTTCTTGGCATTTGTTTCAGTTAGAAATAATTGAGCTGCTTCTGAAGGCATGTAATTCTGTCGAAGGATATGCTAAAAAGGTAAGAAATTTTTTTGATTGACCTTGGTAAATGCAGTGAATGATCATGAAAGTCCTTCCTTTTGGTTTTCATCTCTATTCGACAAAGCTGTTTGGTGACCCAGGGCAGTGTCAGCCCTTGCAATCAATGCTTTCGGCTTACTTGGCCTGCATAACGTACGCCTGCATGGCTTACAGTTGGTCATTTAATATGATGGTTTATATCCAGGTTTTCGAATGCTTAAAACGGCCATTTATTGATCCCCATATGGATGGCAATTTTATTTACTGAGGCAAATCCTTTCTAGACAGCAATTTATTTAGTCTTTTCGAGAAGGATTGAAAATTATGAGGTTAAAAGTCTCCGAACTCATATCTAAGCTAAGTTAGGAGAGGAGGGAATCAATAGAATTTGTATTTATCCCATGTTTGAGCCCCATTTTTTGAGAATAGATTTTGTAAAAAGTGAATTTTTGAAGAATGTGGTTAAAAAGTTGGAAAAAATTTAGATTTACGTGTAGACTTATTTTATTGAGAGAATATATAGTTGAAAATGAGTTTGGAAAAAAATGAGTTTTAAAGAATGCAACTCAAACAGACTCGTACTAAATCTCTACATTATCTTTGGATTGACTGGAGAGAAAGTGCTCAAGTATTCTGACTTGTGCAATTTTTGATATGAATAGCCTGAATAAAGTTGTTTCAAATTATCCAGCCTTTTTACTATATTACTATTTTAGGGTCCAATTTCGAGGTGAATACTGTTTGGAATCTGTCATTAGATAGTTTCTACAATCCTTTACGAAAATGATTTACAATGTCTCAACTATAATCTAAAGGCATGTCTCTACTTTCAGTAGATCTTCATATCATAGATAATTTCTTAATTCACATTAAACTGTGAAGAAACTTTATGTTGGATGAACAAATATTCCCATGACTGTTGCATTATCTGGACAGTAAGATGCTCTTTATCATATTTTTGCAAAGATTATCCTTTCTGTTGGTAGTTTCTCACTTGCGTTAAATTTTAGTTGATAAGACACATCAGTTTAGGACATGGGAAATCCATTAGCTTTTGGTTGATGGATGGGATGTTATATCCACACGTAGCTCATAATTAATCATGCTATTAGAGATGCATTTAAGAAAATTTCTTGGCAAATGTTCCTTCTCATTAATTTGATGTGATCTTTGATTTGTTTTGCAGTGTAAGAAATTGGTGTTTGAGTATGGTCCTATAATTCTTGTTAATGCCGAGCAGTTCTTGGAAAATAATGATATATGCACGACATTGCATGCTTGTGCTTCACCTGCAGTTGGTGCAGAACAAGATGCATTGCCAAGGACAGAGATATCCATGCATTCTGCATCTTAAGGGGGCATGATCTCGACCAATTTGGCAAAGTTGTGCAGTAAAAATGTCAAATTATTACATGCTACAATGTTCAAAAGATGACTATATGAAGATTGAATATTTGCTTCGCTGTAAAATATATTTTTAGCACGTGTCGATATTATTTCATCACAGATTGTCTTTTCATCTGTTGTATTGCCTGAGATGTATGGATAATGGACATGTTTATTGTATTTCTTTCAATTATAATATTACACGTCTATTGCAACTAATATTTGGATAATTTCGCTTGAGCTGTACTGTATTTAGCTGAGTCGTTTGAATATATTCGTTCCAACTACCTAATATTCTCACTAAATTTGAGGAAGCTTACAACATTAAAATTTCTTATGACATGTTTGGTAAGAAGGATTAAACTTTATTGAACAGGACATGGGAAAAAGAAGCTGACAGTGACAGAACAGAATTTGTTGAAAAAATAAATGCCTAACAGAAAATTGATGAAATTTAAATGAAAAATGCTGCAAGTACGGGAAAAAAATCAGATTTTGTACAAGAATTTGAAATCCAGTCACATGAGAGGCGGCCCCACTTGAATTAAATATTGTCAAAAAAAAGTGGGGGCCAACCTCGTGTATTCTGTCCGATTTTTGTGGGTAATTTCATGTACTCATAGCATTGTTCAATTTAAATGAAAAATGCTGCGTGTATAGGAAAAAAAACAAGATTTTGTACAGAAATTTGAATTCCACTCACATGGGAGGCGGGCCCCACTTGAATTAAATATTGTCAAAAAAAAATGGGGGCCCACCTATTGTGTGTATTTTGTCCGGTTTCTGTGGATAATTTCGTGTACCCATAGCATTGTTCAATTTAAATTACTTCTGAACCAAGAAAATCCTTCGGTTTTCAGTCTCTGTTTCATTCATACTTCCAAAGAAATAGGAAAATGCAAATTTCAAGTTGGAGCATTTTTGGAACAAATTACGCGTGTTGTACGGGACACAACAGTGAACAATATTTTAACTTGTTCCATACTAGAAGGTGTTTAGTAAAGAACCCTAATTACTAAAATGCGAAGCTTAGTAGATGTATAAAAGGACATATCATTTAAAATGTATTTATTCTGAGAAATACACATCCAGTATTCTTCTAAATTCTCCTCTACAAGAGGCCCTTTCATTCAAGTCCAGCTACGCTGTCATTCTCCCATGTTTTCAATCATATGACCAAAGATGTTGTACATCTGAGGTGGAGTAAAGGCCACCGATATGGGGCCTTGATGTTGAAGAGTTTCCAGCTGCGTCTCTTGAGCCCTCTCCCGTCCACTCCTTTCTGCAAGCCAGAAATACAAGAAACTAAGCAAAACTTGGTATTGAAAATAGTAATCAACAAACAAACAAAGGTAAGAAGGAGCAGAGACGAATATAATCATAAGAGAATGCAAGATGAAAGACACCAAAGTCACCATAGCATTAAACAGGGAGGGAGGAAAGGACGGACCGGAATGCAGCAACTCTTTAAAGTTGAAACACACAAAAAAAATTAGTAATTTCAGCGTTTCAAAGTAAATGTCATCTTTTCCAGTTTGGGGTAGGTTTCAAAATGAATGACCATCCTCTTAAAATAAAAAAACAAAAAATTGCACACCTTCCTTTCCCAGAACACCCCTTGGTACCATGCACTAGAACTTGGTCTCTTAGTCATACTCATTTCCCCCCTCTTATCTTGTTCTTTCCCCCCAGTAGCTTTTCATCTCTGTTGAAGCCCCAGCACCAAACCCAATGATAGTAATAAGTATAACGAATTTAATATTGTAAGATATGAATAAAAATACCTAGAAGTTAGAGCCTAGAAAAATAAACAAAAACATAAACAGACTACAGACTGGCAACAGATTAATTTTTTTCAAGGACCCACGTGAGATGCTATAGGTAATAACCCAAATTCCAAGAATTCTTTGAGAGAGAGAGAGACAAGAGCCTAAGTTCTAAAATGGCATTTGCCTACAAGGTAAGAGCAAATGAGGGCGAATGTGAGAAGATAATGCAGCAGCAAACTTCTACATCTCTATGCACAAGGTGGTTGTCATCTATTAATTTCACACTACGGGGGTGTTTGACACCCATTTTAGTAGAAGAATGTGTTTTTAAATAGTGATTGATGGAAGAATGTGTGGTTAAAAAGTAAGAAGAATTTTTAGGTTTATGTGTAATATTATTTTATTGATAGAATGTGTGGTTGAAATGAAGAAAGAGAAAAAGAATGAGAATGAGAATGAAAAAATCCAAACATATGGGGTGTTTGACACCCATTTTAGTAGAAAAATGTGTTTTTGAATAGTTATTGATGGAAGAATGTGTGGTTAAAAAGTAAGAAGAATTTTTAGGTTTATGTGTAATATTATTTTATTGATAGAATGTGCGGTTGAAATGAAGAAAGAGAGAAAGAATGAGAATGAGAAAAAAATGGGTGCCAAACGGGGGCTACATAAGAAAAACTTGCACAATTCCCAATTATCAAATGACTCAATAAAGAAGACTAAGGGAGATGCAGAAAGGGGGAAATTTCGGTGACCTAGGGGTATTCGTCTAGGAAATTCCATAGTTTTTGGAAAGTAAACCAGCATTTGATGCTCAGCTATTATGCAAAAATGCTTGTCAAACATTTGCAAGAATGGTATTGAGATGTTCTAAGCTGTGTCAATTCGACAAAAACAGAAGCAGTTATTATGACAAATTTAGTGTCACAAGGGGCAATTCCATAGTTCTTGGAATACTAAATGCCATTTGATGCCCAGCTACTACGGGAATGATATTTGTCAAACGCTAGCACGGATGGCAGATATTGTCTTGTTGTGTCTCAAATAGAGGCTCAACTCATAATTGTAGACTGTAGAGAAAAAAAAAAAAAACACACATGACAGAACAAGCCATTCATTTAATCCTTGTTTCTCATCCATCTTGCACAGAACTAGTGACCAACTTTTGTGGATGACAGAACAAGCCATTCATTTAATCCCTGTTTCTCTTTCATCTTGCAAAGAACGTGTGACATACTTTTGTGAATAACATGCAGTTCAAAATTTCCAGAAGAGAGAATAAGGTCATATTTATGCAGATATATATATATATATATAATATAAAAAAAATTCTATTTTAACATTCATATTTGTGCAGGTCAATCGTCATTTATTTTTACATACAACCACCTAAAAGTGGGAGGTTCAGTTGGACATCTACCTGTTAATTAAAAGAAACAAGACACAGAGGTTCAAGGTTATGCATGCAATTTTATTCAACAAGTAAAAGGAGCTAAAGTAGACACGGATATGATAAAAGTTAGCGTTATGCCAACCTCAAGGGAACACTATATATTACAACTTTTAAATATTTGCATAGATACCCCTTTAAAGCACACTATCAGATATCTAAACAAACAAGAAACAGGCAATCAGGCAACTATTACAAACAGAAATCAAAAAGCTCGTGCAAGAAGCAACAGATTATATTCTTTCAATATGAATGTTTCGACAAAAACTATGTGTAGGTAAAGGCATCCTCCTTTGCCCAACAACAAAAGTAGTTCTAAATAGAAGAGATTTTAAGGGTTGAAGAGCTTACTTTTCCCAGGAATTAGCTCCAGAGAAGTCAAATTGTTGTTTAGCAGTACAATCACTGGAACTCCCATAAATTATACCATTACGACCAGATTTCTCCCTATGATTCAACAAAATTTGGTTCTCGCCATATAAAGTTTGTGGCAACCATGGACCATCAAAATTGCTAGGCACAGAACTATCATATGTCCCAGAATTCTGAAAATTGCCAAGAAAAATATTTTGAGAAGAATGGGTGCCAGGATGGATTTGCTCATCATTCTTAAACAGCGAGGCCATTGTTTTCTGAGGTACCGGATGCATAATATCTTCCTTTGGCCTGCTCAGTTCTGGAGGCAAAAGCCAGCTGACAGGTCCACCTACCAAATCTATACCAGCCTGACCTAGAGGAGAACTATTCCACATCTGCCACGTTCCATTGTCATTTGCATTGTTGGAATTATCCTGAGCTTTCGGAGTACTAGGGGGAAAAGAAGAACTACCAATCCTTTCCTCTGAAAGTCGTGATCGCGACAATGGGGACTGAATTGGCGATGGCTTGGTGACTTCGGATGATGCAAGCGAAGTCTTCACAGCGCATGGTTCTTCCAATACTGTATCTGTTACAAAGCCAAGGTCCAAATCAAAGTTATCGAGTGATTCAGAAACTGGCCCAAGCAAGGATACAGGGTCTGGAACATAACAAGGGTCTTCAAAAATCTCTGACTCCTCTGGTAATAGTTGATCTCGAGCTTCTCCAATCCTAGGAAACATAGCTTCAGACAACGATGGATGACATCTACTGTTGTTTGTTAATCCAAAAGGACGAGAGGGTAAAGTAGATGGTGGCAGCTGTCCAAAGCTAATTGGTCCATCAAATAGTTGTTGTGAGCTCCGAACTTCTGTTTGGGACTTCACATTTGGCCTACCGATGACGTTCGGATTAGAGGGTGCAGAAACAGCAGATGAACGAGTGAATAATTGTTGCCATGATTTTTTGGGGGCCAGACATGGTTGAGGTTCAGTAACAAACTGCAGGAAAAAATAAATAAATAAATAAACCATGACAAAGGCCACGTGACTAAAAAATACAATACAATAACCTGGTCACAGATCTAGAGATGAGCATAGAAGTTAAGAACACAGGGTTGACTTATTCAAAACTTTGTGTTGGGCAAAATAAGATTGAAACACATGCCAAGAAATCAATCACCTCAAAGGACATCTCACTGGCCACAACTAGAAAATGTAAACATTAAGTGCATTACCAACATCAGGTCACAATATCCATAATGGCCAAGTACAGAAAACTGACTTCCTCCTATCGTCAGTAAACTAATAAACACAATTAACATCCAACCCAGTCCAAAATAAAGATAGGCAAACGAAGATCAATTAAAGACAATAGATAACTTACGGGGCGATAGACGTTCTTATCATCTCCATTTACATTTGATCTCCCTGATACCCATTCTGGCTGAAATACATCTTTCCTATAAGCAGAACCTTGAACATGATCCATTGATGCATTAGGTCTATGTTCACTTGAAACAGTAGAAATATTCGCACTTTTTCCCAAAAACCCACCTCCAGTAAGTGCTCTAGAAGAAGATAAAAAGGTGCCCTTCATACGATCCAGGTATCTTGTTCCAGCAGTTCCTCGGTTATGACTGTTCATGGTAGCACCCTTAAATCCATGACCCACTTCTACACTATGAGATTTCACATTTTCAGATACAGTTCTATGTTCTTCGCATTTGTCACCATCAATATTCTTGTTTCTCGTGCTTTCCTTGCCAACTCTCTTTTCTGATTCCTCCGCATCAGAGTTGCTTTTGCTTGATCCCCTATCTCTTTCTTTCTTTCTTTCCTGATGCTTCTTTTCAGCTTCTTTTTTCCTATTTCTATCCTTCTCAGGAGCGGGCTCTTTCCCACATTCCTTTTTGTCCAAATTCTCGTCCCGCAATCTCCTACGTTCTTCGACCATCCTCGCAACTTCTTCTCTCTGCTTTCTTTCTTCCTCCTCCAGTAGCTCCTTCTCTAATCTAGCCTGCCTCTTCTCCTCAGCTTTTCTGCGGGCTTTCTCTCCTCTACTCTCATGAAAATTCCCTCCATTCTCACCTCGCTTATCCAATAGCCGTATGAGCTCTGCTTCTGTTGATGTATCATCTCTGGACGAACTAACTCTAAATATCTTCCTCCAAAGCCACAAGATACTCAAAAAGAAAGCTGTAAATACCTTGCAGGTAAAAATAACAATGTGGGAATAAGAATTCTCTGCCAAACAATGGTTTTCCCCACCAACATACTCACCTCCATTCTTCTTCCAATAACTTGACTTCCCATCAAAAGGTCCCCCAACCCAATTCCCATTCTCCAGCCAAACCTTACCATTGAACACCGTTCCACCTTTCCCCACTAAATACTTCAAAATCCCTGAACTCCCCAAATCCAGAGACTCGGGCAAGTCAAGAACAGGTCTCTTTGAAATATGCCCGCAATATAAGCATGTAAACTTGCCCCCACCTGGATTCTGATCCCGATATGGAGTCAAACAATTCCTACACCTCCGGGTAGCAGTCTTCCTCAACTTTTGAATTTCAATAGCCTCAACCCGCTTCCTCTCCCTAAGCCTAGCATTCCTCCTGACCCGCCAGGCAGACAACTTAGGCATCAAAATCTCATACCAAAAAAGGGTTACTAACAGCAC
The DNA here is from genome assembly GCA_903798405.1 of Fraxinus platypoda. Lineage (NCBI taxonomy): Eukaryota > Viridiplantae > Streptophyta > Magnoliopsida > Lamiales > Oleaceae > Fraxinus > Fraxinus platypoda. Next base: position 7,347 of record CAIGRT010123208.1, on the reverse strand, counting down.
GAACACGCACGCCAGCCTTGGTGATGTGATTTCAAAACGGAAAGCAGGGGGCAATAGCTGCGATAGAGCCCAAAGCCCAATCAGTGGAATCACTAACCATGGCAACAGGGTAGCCACCCTCCTTGACCACTTCTGAATCTCACACAGTATACACATTATCCTCCTTACGGCGCACTTCTCTAACTGTCTTGAATGGAATAAATACTTTATCAATTTAACCCCCAGGAAAAAAAAAATCGAAAGAACTTCTCGAATCCCACAAACGTATATGTGTAATTGCTCCTAAAAAGGAGAAGATTTCAAAAAGTCGTATCCTCCAATAAGTCCCTTTTCTCGATTCTTCCAATGCAATACCAATTCTCGCGTTTCTTCCAAACCCTAGCGTAGCGATTCTTGAGAAATCACCTATATAAAAAATGATTTAATCGACAATCATTTTCATATACCAAACATATCCGAACAGTGCTATTTAAAAGCTCCAAAACCTGAAGTGTACCAAAGGAATAAGATCAATCAAAGAAAACTAAAAACGTTAAACGAAAACATATTATTGCTACGTAGAATATTCCGGCCATCTAAAAAACATCGGCCATGTCGGAGGCGGGTTAACTTCACCGGAGATGATTAAATTTCTTTATTAATCAGACAACAAGATGGAGATAAGAGAGAGAATCAGAGAACCACCTAAGCAACGAACAAATACTTTGCTAATAGAGCTCCATACATATATATATGATCGGTCAGGTCGGTGCGGTCCGGTCCGGTCAGGTCCGGAAGGTGAGACTGGACCGGTTGTTGGGGAAAAATTGTACGAGCGCGTACGTGGTTGGTGGAATTTGGATCAATATTTAGCCCCCTATTTGACCCCATTTCTAAAATTTATTTTTTAAATCTCCTTTTTAATCACACATTCTTCTAATAAAATACTTTGTACGTAAATCTAATTTTTTTTTTAATTACATATTCTCTGAAAATTTACTATTACAAAACTCATTTCCAACAAAAAATGGGATTCAAACACAAGCTTAATTTCTATAACTCGTGGTGTAAAATTTAGGAATTTTGATAAGAGCAATGTTATTTGTGAGCAGCGTGTTGTCCATCAAAAATCTAGGTTGCAATAAGATAATTATCATATTTTTCTATAATTTTGAGACGCATTTTATATTTTCAAATTATTGAAAAATGTAGCAATAACTTAGTACTACATGAACGATTGATGATAAGTGCTACTTATAGATAGTATTATACTTTTAATAAAAACTCGAGATCATTTCAATTTTAACTGAAATTAAAGTTTCTAATTCAATGACAATACTAACTTCCTTGTCTAAAGAAGATTATGGTCTAATCTTATACGAACTATTTTAGATCATAACGGAAAACTATTTCTCTCCACTTTGCCCCGAATTTCTTAAATTTGCTTAAATCTTTTTATTTAACGTTTTAAAAACTAAATTATATTTTAAAATAAATAAATAAATAATTAAATGGATAGTACATTTGGATATTTTAATTTCATCCTGCTTTCGCCTCATCTCCGCCTTGTCTCTATAAGATCCTTGACAAAGCGCTAACGAAGGGCCCAGCATTTCGTTGTCATCCTTAATAACAGCATTTATCTATCTAAATGAAAAAATCTATCGTCAAATTTAGGTGGACAATTTTTCTCACATCGAGTCGTGTGATTAACTTGTCAACACAAATGACACGACTCATTCCTCATGTCATCACAAAGACAAGTTTCTAACATCTTGTCATCATATTAGACTTGAAAGATGTTTGATAATTCATTTGACTTTGACTCTTAACTAAGAAAAGGACATCTATAGTTATGGCTACACCACTAATCGTATGATTAAGTAAAATTCGTATTTTAACTAATAATTTTACTCAAGTATACTCGGTTTTTGAAAGCTTTCAATGCTGGATACGCTTTCGCTTCAATCGAAACAAAATGACTAGCCTGTTTGGTGCACATTAAAATGAAAGAATGCATTTTTTTGAAGTGATGTGATGTAGAATATGTGGTTGAAAATGAAGGAAAAGTTATTGATGTGATGGAAAATATTATTTTATTGAAGAATGTGTGTTTGAAAATGAGAAGAAGAATGAGAATGGAAAAAATAATGTGGGTCAAACAGGGGCTAATAATTTTACTTGTATTTGTTGTAATAAAATAAGTAAAATAAAACACTAAATCTGACTAATGGGATTGAAACAAAATGACTAATAATTTTTGTTGACTTCATTTTTTACCTGTTGACGTGGACAATAGATATCAGGATTACTCGTGTCTTCGCAACTAATTCCAACACGTGTAGACATATTACTAGTCAATAATATCGTGGATTTGAACGTGGGAGAAACTATATAACAGGAGACAAATATATTTGGACGCCGACAAGATATATAAGCTAAATTGCAAGATAAGGAATTATCAACAAAAATCAAACTAAAGATCAAGATCAAACCAAGAAGAGGAGAATACCTAGATTGTAGTTGATATATTCGCATTACCCCAAAATGACACAAATGGGGGAAATTTTTACTGTTACATGTGAAATGGTGACCATTGGATTAGGGGACAGGTGGTCTCATCTCCTTAACCGAGACATCTTATCCTATGTATCATTTTGACTGCACTACCCTTTGGAGCATTAAATGTTCCCAAAAGGGGGATAGCCACCTTATAACCTATGTTGACAAGTTTTATTTTTTTACTTATTACAAAAATTCAATCAATCATTCCAGAAGGGCTTAGTTGAGCTTCAAATTCTACTTAGTTGAGCCCCACTCTACTTCATTGAGCCTCACCACTTTAGCAAAAGGACTTCCGTAGAGCCTCGAATTTAGCTTCGGTTAAGGTGCTTCATCAGACGTTTCGGCAAGAGAGGATTTCGATGGATAAGAGTGGATCAGATTTAATGGGCTTTGGTAGGTCATTTGCACTCTACGTGGGATGCAACGTAGCTTTGGTGGGTCAGCCAAGTAAACAAGTCAACATATATTGGGCTCACTCGTGCCCTCACAAGCTAATTTCAACGTGTAGACAAATTACTAGTCAATAATATCTCAAATTTGAATGTAGGAGAAGCTTTATAACACTAGATAAATATGTTCGAGCGTCGGCAAGATATATAAGCGAAATTGCACGATAAGGAATTATCAACAAAAATCAAGTTAAAAAATCAAGATCAAACATCTAACTTTTGCAATAAAAGATCAAACCAAGAAGGGGTGAATATATAGATTGTAGTTGATATATTCGCATTACCTCAAAATAATACAAAATATGGATATTTATAGTGTTACATATGAAATGGTGACCATTGGATGAATGGACACGTGACATCGTCTCCTTAACCTAGGCATCTCATCCTAGGTATCAATTTTGACTCCACTAGCATGTATTCATTAAATGTACCTAAAAGGGGGACAACCACCTTAGAACTTATGCTGACAGACTAACCTTGTAACTTATTACAAAAGTCCAATCAATCATTCTAATAATATTTCATAAATTCAAGATCCTCAAATGTAGGTCATCCCTCGTCATGATTGAGTCTCACTCTATTTCCTTGAGCCTCACCACTTCAGCATAAGGGCTTCTACATAGCCTCGAATTTAGCTTCGGTTAAGGTGCTTCGATAGACGCTTCGGCAAGAGAGGACTTCGATAGATAGGAGTGGATCAAATTTAATGGGCTTTGGTAAGTCTTTGTACTCCACGTGGCTTCGGTTGGTCGACCAAGTAAACGAGGTCAACAGATACCAAGCACACTCATATCCTCGTAAATTAATTCCAACACGTATAGATAGATTACTAGTGAATAATATCTCGAATTTGAACGTGGGAGAAAACTTTATAACATAAGACAAATATGTTCGAGCGCTAACAAAATATATAAGCGAAATTCCATGATAAGAAACTATCAACAAAAACTAAACTAAAGATCAAGATCAAACATCTAACTTGAGCAATAAAAGATCAAACCAAGAAGGAAAGAATATCTAGATTATAGTTGATATATTCGCATTACCCCAAAATGGCACAAAGGGGGGATATTTATAGTGTTACATGTGAAATGGTGACCATTAGATGAAGAAACACGTGGCATCATCTCCTTAACCGAGACATTTTATTTTAGGTATCAATTTTGACTCCACTAGCTCACGGCGCATTAAATGTCCCCAAAAAGGGGACGCTACCTTATAACTTATACTAACAAGACTCACTTTTCACTTATTACAAAAGTCCAATTAATCATTCCAACAAGATTTCATAAATTCAAGATCCTCAAATATGGGTCATCACTCGTCCGGATTGAGCTTCGGATTCTACTTTATTGAGCCTCGCTCTTCTTCGTTGAGCTTACAACTTCGGCAAAAAGGCTTCTGCAGAGTCTCGAATTTAAATTCAATTAAGGTGCTTCGGCAAGAGAGAACTTCGGTGGATCGAAGTGGATCAAATTTAATGGGCTTTGGTAGGTCATTTGCATTCCACATGGGATGCTTCGGTTGGTCGGTCAAGTAGGATGCATAACAATTTTACTTATGTTTGTTGTAATAAAATAAGTAAAACAAAACACTAAATCTAACTAATGGAATTATGTGTGAAATTACCAATATTTTAAAAATCAACTAGACCATCGACCTGAACAAGAGAAACGGTCAAGGATCAAAAAAATTGAATCGGGATCGAATCGATGATTTTTAAAAAATTTAATTAAAAAATAATAATAATAATAATAATAATATATATTTTTTATCCCGGATCGAATCAATGATTTTTAAAAAATTAAAAAATATACATCTACAAAAAATAATAATAATAATAATATATACACACACACGTTTAAATTTTTTAAAAAATATACATTTAAATAGGTTGAACCGGTTAAACCGGAAATGGGTCATGGATTTTCAAAAATCGACCAATTTAACGGGTTTCAGGGCATATTTTTATTTAAAGGTTTTATAAGCCTAATCGGACCAATTTTTATCCCCATTTTTTCAGTTGAACCGATCAGGTCGGACCGATTTTTAAAACTCTGGAAATTATCATAATAGTTTGCTCAACCACTAGGCAAATCAACTAGTTGCCTCAGGGATAGACATTTTAATCTAAATCGAATCTTTTGAACTGGAATCGAATGTTTCGGTCCAATTAGAAAAAAAAGAATTGAAATATAGAATCGGACGAATCCCCAACGATTCTTGCTTCTTGAACCGAAATCATGGATACTTGGTGTTGGAACAAATTTTTCATTTTTATAATTTTATTCACCTTGACCCAATAATTCGATGAAATGCAAAGGAAAAGATGGAATAGAAAGAAAAGTCGACAATTTGATTGTTATTAAGTTTTAGAGGAATGAATTTATGTTATAGTTCTTATTATTGTCGGTTTTTTAGTTTTTGTTTGTTGTTTGGGTATGTAACTTGGTCTTTATGCTCCGTCAGATATTGGATGCTATTTGATGACATATTTTCTAGATATTGGATGCTATTTGTGACATATTTGTAGTGGATTAAGAAAGCGTTGATACATATATTTTGTGGTATATATTATTTCTTCTATTTCTAATAGGTATTAGAAAGATAATTTGTAATGTGAGCTCACGATTTAAAAAATAAATAAATAAGTGAAACTTTGAGTAACACAGTGAAATGATTGATGTTACATCACTATAAAGGCGGCTTGAAATTTCATTTTTGCTAGTCCGCCTAGGATAGGGTGTAGAAGTTCACATGTATATGATAATTAGTCTATGATTTCAATGAGTTTGCATGTATCAAGTATCAACTTTGGCATATTTTCGTCTTTTGTGTTTCTTCCACGTTCAAATATTTTTCATATTCGGACTTGAGCATCGAATTGCATAAGATTGTTTCACTTCCTCCTTTGCAGCGACGTTATGTGCCTATCACAAGTGTTTTCAAGTGTGCGAGTAGCGTGTTTGTTGACTCATGGGTCCCTCCAAATTCGAAGGTCGTAATTGTCTGGATTCACAAGCTCAGTTAGATAGAGTATCTAAAATGGAATATTTTCTTTTCATAGTTAGCTCAAGCATCAGACGAGTTAGACGGTCGCCTAATGTAATGTCCCTGATATATAAAAGGCTCCTAATTTTAAAATTTTATATATTTTTGCCTTTATTTTTTTGCTTATGAAAAACTCTGTAGGTAAATGATATTAAACAAATTAAAAATTACGAATGATTTTTAGTTAATAATATTAATATTTTAACAAATTTAATTTACCAAAAAAAATTCAATAAATAAATAAATAAAATTAAATACTAACAGAATAATTTCGTCTGAACAAAATAAAAGTTAAAAAATTGCTTATAAGTAGATGATTTTATAAAAAAAATAAAAATAAAAGATATTTTAACTTAACTGGCAATGTCTTATAAAAATATAAAAAGAACAATATTTTATGAGTGGCATCGATGTCTTTCCAATTGTGACTCCTGACAATATCGATGACGATATATCTATTGAATCCCCTTGTTTTCGCCGTCGTGGGGATGGTGTAGGGTAGGCTAGGTGGTGGGGTGTGTTTCAATTTTTTTTCCCTTTTTTTTCTTAACTAGTTTTTGTTTTCTCGCTTTATTTTCTTTTTTCACTTAAATTTTGACATTTTAACGTTCAATCTTGCGGTTTTTGTCACAAAATCATTTGAGTTTGGTAGCTTGAGTGTAGTTATTGTTCTTCATCAATAATTGTTGACAAAGGCACGTTGAAATTCATGGTTGATAGTATGATAAACATGCAATCACTAACAATTTAATTCGTTATGGTCACTGACACTAATAGAGTTGACCACATAAGATTTGATCTATAGTTTCATAATTGCTTGAGCTGTCTGTCTCGTCTTCCGACTTCCTACAAAGAAATTAGGGAAAAATTCATAAATAAGGTGTATACTTTACACAAATTCAAAAATCAGGTTTATTGTTTATAGTTTGAAAATTCAAAAATCAGGTTTTTTTTTTATTTTTTATTTATGAAATAATAAATTATTAAATCAATTTATTATTAAATATTTAATTCTAATATAATATAATTAACACATTCCACATGCACTACTCATACCGCTCTGGGGACTATTCCGGTGACCATTCCAACCACCACTCTTCTCCGATGATCGTTTCGACGACTGCTCCGATTCCGACAATTATTCCGGCGACTATTCTGTTGACCATTCTGGTCACAGATTTACAATTTACGGTTACAATTCAAAAATTTTATGGTCACAATTAATTCGTTGGTCATAGATTTCAAAATTAGTTGGTCACAGATCAAAATTTATAGGTCACACATTATTAAATTAATTAGT
>CAIGRT010123200.1:297-18532 GCA_903798405.1 Fraxinus platypoda | reverse complement strand
TCTGATTTTGGAAATACCAAACTTCCAATATGATTTTAGAAGGTTTAATACTTAATGTATGGTTTTGTGTAATTTCCACATGAGAGATTTGGGGGTTTAGGGCTTCTATATTGTTATTAATTCGTCCCCCCCCCCCTCTTTTTTTTAACTTAGTGGGTCGGGTACCCTATTTAAATATATTGCAAAATGTCTATATTAACAACACTTAATAAACGTTGCGAAAATGTAGTCTACACAATCATATTAACAACGTTTAATAAACATTACAAAAAGGTAAACCTTTCCCAACGTTAAACGAACGTTGCGGAAGATTATATAATCTAAGTATTAGCAACGGTGAATAAACGTTGCAATATAGTGAGTTTTTAGCAACACCCGATAAACGTTGCAATAAATAAAACATTTGACAACACTCAATAAACGTTGCAAAATGCGACATTTGCAACATTCATTTAAAAAATGTTGCCAAATCTCAATTATATTAACCAATTGCAACATTCACTTATTTAAATGTTGCGATAGATACCTTTAGCAATATTTAATAACCGAATGTTGCCTTTTATGTGTTGCAAAAAATCATTTTTGTTGTAGTGTGTCATATCTGTTTATTTCCAATAATAAATGGCCGTGGTGGGTACTAACGAGGTCCTAACATGTCTCATTGCACCTAGTCATTCCTATCAATAACAACTTTATATAAATAATGTATTACACTTAGTTAGTGATATGCAGTTAAAGTTATTTTCCTTTATGTTGATTTATAGAAATTGGATGTACGTAAATTGATAGTTGTAAATATTTGTGTTATTTGAGTGATTTGTTTGTGCTTTATATGGTATTGAGAATAAGGCTTAATTGATTTGTTGATATGAATTTAGTATTTCTTGACTGTTGGTGGATGATTTGTTTTTGTTGAATGTTATTGTAGAGTACATGGGACAAATATTGGTAGAAAGAAGTTTTATTTAAAGTTTAAAAAAAAGAAAGGAATTCGTGATGGCTTCAAACAACATATTTTTCTATTATGACTTATAAAGTTATATGTTGACTTTAAGTTCTATATCTTCGAGTAAGTTCTATAGCTTCGAGTACTGCTATTTCGAAATAGGAATAATAAATAAAATTGAAACAATATAAAACAATATATCGAAATGACTTCTACTTTAAATTATTTCTTTATTTTAGATGTTGAATGTGACTTTTGTAAATTTCTTCCTTGAAATAGAAATAGAGTTGCCCACGTGCTAGCATCTTGTTCTACAATTGATAGGCCTTTATTATGTTGGATAACTTGTATTCCTTACTATTTCGTAGGCGGTTTATGTCGACATTATTGAATGAATATAACAACTGGGTTTTCAAAAACAAGTACGATGGTTCTTACAACCTTCGTAAAGTTATTTTCTTTACCTCGACACATGACGACAATATTATCACTATGATTGCCTTATATGACAAATATTAGCCCTTGTTTTGTGTTTTTTAAAATAAGATTTTTAATATATGTTAATAAAAGTTCAAGAAATATGCGATTAAAAAGTTGATAAAAGTTGTGAATCTCATGAATTATGTGATAAAATTAATTATTAACTTTCACTATGATTTTTATTACATTTTTAAGTTACACCAAACATGGCTTAGATTTCATAGAAAGCACTATTCACATTTTTTATGTTGACATTACAAGGCCTTCAAAAATTAGACCAAACCAATGTTTTCTTATAGTTTCTCAAAACTTCTCTTTTTATTACTTTCTTGTAGTTTTTAGAAATTTATTTCCAAAATTATCTCATTATATTTGGCCCATGTTTGGCTTTAATAAAAATATTTTTTTAGTTTATTTTGATAAAAGTTGTGAATCCCATGAGATGTGTGATTAAAAATGAGTTCGGAGAAATGCCACACTTGTTGAAGAATATGGTTTGGAATTGTCTAAGCCCATGTTTGGGATCCATTTTTGAAAGATGCGTTTTTATTTTTATTTTAAACCATACATTCTCCGGTAAAATAATATTACACGTAAACTCAAAATTTTTCCTTATTTGTGAACCACACATTTTTTCAAACTATTCCAAAATATATTTTTCAAAATCCATTTTTAATGGAGTTCAAATAGGGGCTAAATAATGTCATCTAGGATATGCCATACTCATTGAAGAATATTTTCATTGAATATACAAATTCTCGATATTTTTCAAAACTCTTCAGTATTCTATACGATGAGTAATTTTCTCTCAACTATTATTAATTCCCTAGTATTCATAAACAACTAAAATGGAATTAAAACGTTGTCCCTATTTTTCGTGTCATGCCAATATGAGAAATATCTTGGTTAGCAAGTACCAGAATAGAAACGCATCAATGGTACATTTTACCAAGGGGCTTTAGTTTTCATACGAAATGCCGTCGAGGGCTGAATTTTATCTTCACTACCCTCCAAGTTATATAAAACAGCATAAACCCTTGTTGAAAACTGTTTATTAACTAGTGAATTGGTCAATTTTGAGTTCCAATTTTAGTGGGACCCGTATTTCGATTTTAACGGCACCAAGCATATTTACGTTCTACTGTGCGGGTGATTAACGTGATATATTTATTTATCGAAAACCATTTAGAATTGAATGAAATATTTGATGTCAAAGTAATCCACTTGAAATTATAAACTAGTGAATAATTTGATTTATTGAAAATTGTTAAACACTTATCTTACATAGGAAAGTTAAGAAACTTTGGTATGGTTTATATAGTGGAAGTTTGTGAATTGGGTTTGGGTCTCAATGGGTACCAATAGTCCAATAGTCTTTGGAATGGGGAGATCCATATTCTATTGGGTTATGTCATAAGCCTACATGCGCTTTGCAGTCCTGTCGGTTCGGCACGACACGAGCATGTACTTGTGCCTAGGTTCGGTTGGTGTTCGGGTGTGAGTGAGTCATTGTACTATATTAACTTTTTGAACAAAATTTATTTAAATTTTTTGGGCCAAATTGTAATTAATCAAATTCTTGGGCACTTAATGAAATTAATTTTGATTGGCAAATTGTCTGTTAACCGACGTAAGCAGACTTCGTTAACTGATTTCACAGATGAATACTGAATAGTGTTGTCTGTTCGAGTTTGGAGGTTGTCTGAATAGTGATGACTGTTCTGAAAAGGCTTAAATGATGTTTGAATGACCACGAACGAGTTTATAAATAGGCTGCCCCGTTGCCAGAATAATTACACCATTTTCGATGCAAACTTTCTCTAATTTAAATCTCATTATCTCTCATTCTGATATTGTTCTCGAAATGAAAACACTTCATTGAGTTTGTTGAAACTCCTGCAAATTGCTATGCTGCTTTCGTAGAGGACGAAATTCATTCTATTCTGGGACACGATTGCTGAACACCACCTTTGAAGGCAGCAAATTCGTTTTAAGGAAATATCGTGAAGTCGGTGGGCTCGAATCAATTTTATGATCCCATTGATCATATTGTTACGCTGTGCAAATTATATTAAGGTAATTCTGTAAGTGTTTGTATATTCAAATTGTTCGTAGGAGGAATTTATGCTCCAGTATCAACAATCTTAAAACGAATTGGATTTTATTCTATTTCTATTCCTTCTTACTATTTATCTTTTGATTGTGTTTTAGAAATGATAACTTTCGGTACTGCACTTCCCAATACTTACGGAAAAAAAATCAGAAAAATTTAATGAGTCAGATTTTAAGTGTTGGCAATAGAAAATGCTTTTTTATTTGACAACATTAAGTTTAACAAAATTTCTCATAAACGATGCATCTTCATACACCGAGGAAGAAAGTGATGTTGAGAAATTGACCGTGGTTGATGTATGGAAGCATTCGAATTTTCTATGCAGAAATTATGTACTCAACGGATTGAATAACACATTATATAATGTGTACTGCAATGCGAAGACTACGAAAAGATTGTGGGAATTTTTGGACACAAAGTACAAAATCGAAGATACCGGCACGAAGAAATTCATTGTCGCTCGTTTTTTGGACTACAAAATGGTTGACAGCAAGACTCACATATCCCAAGTTCGAAAACATCAAATCCTACTCGGTGATATCCATGCTGAAGGAATGAAACTAAGCGAATCGTTTCAGGTTGTTGTACTAATTGAGAAATTACTGCATTTCTGAAAGGATTTCAAGAATTATTTAAAACATAAGCCGAAGGAAATGAAACTTGAAGATATCATTGTCCGATTGAGAATAGAAGAAGATAATCGCAAATCTAAAAAGAGAAATTGTGCATCTCATTCGATGGAATCAATGGTCAATATTGTGGAAGGAGGTTTTAAGACTAGCAAAAAAAGGAAGCACAATGACAAAGGGCAAACTAGTTATTCAAAGACTCCTAAAAAGTTCAAATGCAACTTTTACAATTGTTGCAAGGCAAGACATTGATCCAATGACTGTCGGAAGCCATAGAATGTCAAGAGAAAAACTCTTTAGACCAATGTAACAGAACATGACAACCTTTCTGATAAGGTACAAGACATAAATCTTTTTGCGGTCATTTCTGAACGCAACCTAGTTGGAAATACTAAGGAATGGTGGGGGGATACTGGAGCTATTCTTCATATATGCTCAAACAGCTAGATGTTCTCTATTTACAAAGCGATGGATCATGATGAACAACTCTATATGAGAAACTCTTCATCTTCCAAGGTTGAAGGACATGGAAAGATAATACTGAAAATGACAAGTAGAAATGAGCTCACTTTGAATGAAGTTCTTCATGTTCCCAATATTCGAAAGAATTTGGTATCTGGTTCCTGTTAAGCAAGAGCCGGTTTAAGTTAGTACTTATTTTGGACAAATTTGTACTTACAAAGAAGACATGTTTGTTGGAAAGGGCTACCTGAATGAGGGGCTCTTTAAGTTGAATGTAATGATTGTTGATTGTTGTACCTCTTATTATGAATAAAATTACATTTTCTTCTTACATGCTTGAGTCGTTTAATATTTGGCATGACCAATTATGACATATAAATTATAATACTTTGCGTAGACTAATGAAATTGAATTTATTACCAAAATGCGATTTAGATCCTAATCACAAATGCGATATATGTATAGAAGCCAAAATGGCTCATTTACCCTTTCGTTCTCTTGAAAGAAGTATCGAACCCCTAGATTTAATTCACAACGATATATGTGATTTAAAGTTTGTTCATACTAGAGACGGTAAAAAGTACTTTATCACTTTTATCGATAATTGTACTCGATATTGCTATGTGTATTTACTCAAAAGCAAAGATGAAGTAATTGAAGTGTTTAAACACTATAAGTAAGAAGTTGAAAATCAACTTAGTAAAAAAGATTAAGGCAATAAGAAGTGATAGAGACGATTAATATGATTCTCCATTTGAACAATTCTGTTTCGAACATGGAATTATTCATCAAACTACCGCGCCTTATTCTCCTTAATCTAATGGTATTGCTGAATGCAATAATTGAACATTAAAGAAGATGATGAATGTTGTATTGATAAATTCTGGATTACTGTAGAACTTGTGGGGGAATATTTGTTTACTACCAATTATATTCTCAACAAATTACCATTGAAAAACACATAACATACCTTATGAATTATGGAAAGGTCACAAGCCTAACTATAAATATTTGAAGGTATGGGGATGCTTGGCCAAGGTAGCAATTCCTAAACCTATAAATATTAAGATAAGTCCTAAAATCATTGATTGCGTATTCATTAGTTATGCCTACTATAGTAGCGCATACAAATTTATTGTACATAAGTCTGAAATACTCGACGTGCATATTAATACGATTATTGAATCAAGGGATTCTACATTTCTCGAAAAAAAAAATTTCCTTATAACATGCAAAATGAATCAAATTTACTAAAAAGGCCTCGTGAAAATGAAGAAGTTGTTGATCAAGAATCTATAAATGAATAAGAACCTAGACGCGGTATGAGGGCTAGGAAGACATCCTTCTTTGAGCCTGATTTTCTAACATATTTGTTAGAAATGAACCTCAAAGTTATAAAGAGGCCATGTCATCGATCGAAACTTTCATATTGGAAATAAGCTATTTATAGTGCAATTGAATCCATACTACAAAATCATACATGGGAACTAGTAGACCTTCCTCCTAGTAATAAGCTATTGGGGGTATAAATGGATTTTCAAAAAGAAAATGAAAGCAAATTGATTAATTGATAAATATAAAGTTAGACTTGTTGCTAAATGCTACAAGAAAAAAAGAGTCTTGATTGTTTCGATACATATTCACCTTTAACAAGAATTACTTTCATACGTATGCTTATTGCGATAACAACATTGATTGGTTTGGATATACATTAAATAGATGTTTAAACGATTTTTTTGAATGATGAATTAAATGAAGAAATTTATATGGAGCAACCTGGAGGATTTATGGCCCCAGGACAAGAAAAGAAAGTTTGTCGACTTATTAAATCGCTTTATGGATTAAAGCAAACTCCTAAGAGATGACATGAAAAATTTGACACAGTAATGATGTCAAATGGTTTCAAAATTAATGAGTGTGACAAATGTGTGCATGTCAAGAGCACAAAAATGGATATGGCATGGTATGTTTATATGTAGATGGCATGTTAATTATGGGTAACAATGATACCATAATTCAAACTATTAAAAGGATGTTAACAAGTATGTTTGAAATGATGGACTTGGGGGGTCGCCGATGTTATATTAGGAATTAAAATTTCTAGAATATCTGATGGTCTCATATTATTTCAATCACACTACATTGAGAAAATGCTTGATAAGTTCAAGAAATATGATATCATTCCTATGAAAACATCAATAGATGCTAGTATGCATCTTTTTCTAATACTTGTGATAGTAAGTCTCAATTGAAATATTATCGTATTATTGGCAGTTTAATGTATATCATGAATTGTACTTGACTTGATATTGCTTATTCTATTAATAGGCTAAGTCGATATATGAGTAATTCGAGAACTGAGCACTGGAAGACAATTGTTAGAGTTTTAGGGAATTTAAAACGTACCAACAACTTCGGATTGCCCTATTGAGATATCCAGCAGTATTTGAAGGATACTACGATATAAATTGGATATCAGATACTAAAGACACCAAGTCGATAAGTGGATATGTATTTACACTTGGAGGACCTGTAGTATATCATGAAAATTTTCAAAACGGACATGTATAGCTAGTGGTGTCAACGAGCCGAGTCGAAACTTTTTGCTCTAGCTCGACTCGAGTAAAAATGGTTCCAGTTTTTTTTGGCTCGATTGGCTCAAGCTCGGCCAAAAAAAAATTAGGTTCGACGGCTCGATTTTTTTTTTTAATTCATGACAAATCTAAATTTTTTTTAAAAGAATTTAAAATTTGTGTAATTTATACGTATTATAAATAATAACTAAATAGCAACATATAAAAAAATTACAGCTGAAGTTAAAAGAAAAAAATTTTAAAAAAGAAGTGGCAGACAAGTTATTATTATTTTTTTTAGGCTCACGAGCCGGGCTGACGTCCCAAAATGGGGCTTGGCCCGAGCCTCGACTCTGTCCCACTGAGCCACGAGTCGGCTCGAGCTTTTTTCGGACGGAGCTCGAGCCGGCGAGCCACTTTGTCATCCTTATATAGCTAGATCAACGATGGAATCTGAATTCATTGTATTAGATAAAGTTGGAGAAGAAGTCGAATGGCTACGAAACTTTCTAGAAGATATTCCATATTGGATAAAACATGTGCATGTTATATGTATCCACTGCGATAGTCAATAAAAGATGTGTCTGCTATATGTATCTACTGCTATATACCGGTCTTTTCCAAACACCAACATCTGATATGTCGTAGACACAATATAGTTAGACAGTTGCTATCTACGTATATTATCTCTACATATTATGTAAAATCAAAATTGAATATTGCGGATCCACTAACTAAAGGTTTAACGAGAGAGCAAGTCGAAAGTTTATCGAAGGGGATGGAGTTAAAATCGATAAAATAATCAAGAGTTTCCATGGTGGCAACCCAACATAGTTGACTAGAGATCTCAAGATTTAATTTCAATGGGACTACCGAAATGAGAAAAACTTAGTACGCATTGGGTAGAGTTTTTACTCATACCCATTCCTATGATGAGCATGCCTAACTACCGCGAAATGGGTTAAATTAAGCTTTTAATGATTTTTATAACTTGATTCGTTCAAGTGGAATATAGCAGAATACTCTATATGGAGATCACTTATGTGGGTGAGAAGTAATCCACTTGAAACTATAAACTATTGAAAATTTTGATTTATTGAAAATTGTCAAACACTTATCTCTCATGAGGAAAGTTATGAAACTTTAGTGTGGTTTATACAATGGAAGTTTGAGAATTTGGTTTGGGCCCCACATGGTACCAATAGTCTTTGGAAGAAGGAGACCTATATTTTATTGGGTTCGGTCCTAAGTCCGCACGCGAGCTATTGTCATTGTCCGTCCTGCCAGCACGGCATGAGCACGTGCCTGTGCCTGGGTTTGGTTCGTGTTCGGGTGCAGGTGGGTCTTTGTACTATATTTACTTTTTGGACAATTTATTTAAATTTTTGGGTCAAATTGTAATTAATTAAATTCTTGAGTACTTAATGATATTAATTTTAATTGGCTTATTTCGGGTAATTTTTTTGGTCTGAATTGTTTGTTAACCGACGTAACAGTCGTCTGTTTTTGTTAACCGACTTAACAAACGCAGTACTGAACAGTGCTGACTCTTCGAGTTTGGAGATTGTATGAACAGTGATGACTGTTCTGAAAAGGCTTGAAGGATGTTCGAATGACCACGAACGAGTCTATAAATATCCCGTCCTATTGCCAAATAATTATACAATTTTCATTGCAAACTTTCTTTACTTTGAATCTCATTATCTCTCGCTCTGATATTGTTCTCGGAGTGAAAATATCTCATTGAGTTCGTTGGAACTCCTACAGATTGTTGTGCTGGTTCTGTATAAGACGAAATTCGCTCTATCCTAGGAAACGATTGTTGAACACTTTTATTACCTTTGAAGGTAGCAAATTCGTTTTAAGAAAACATCATAAAGTCGGTGGGCTTGAATTAATTTTCTGATCTTGTTGATCATATTGTTACACTATGCAAATTACATTAAGATAATTCTATTAGTGTTTGTATATTCAGATTGTTCCTAGGAGGAATTTATACTCCAGTATCAACAACCCTATCTGAGGATCGGTTTAATAAATGCTATATATGCAGGAAGGGAGATGCACATTTGATGATAAGCCATTTACAGAAAGTTAAGCTTCAACAGTTTCCAATTATACTATATGTATGCAGATATGTAAATGATATTTGTATGTATTTTGGCATTGGACATGAATCTACAAGTTGTAGTAGCTAGGGAAATAAACCAAGGTACCTAAGTAAGCCAAAAAGAAAAAGAGATGTCCTTGTTATTGTCTCTCTCCTTTTCAATCCTAACCAAATGACACTAGCAAGCACCTGCTGGCCAAGTTTATCCCCGATCACTCCTTTTCAAAGTCACGAGAGCCTCTGTCCTGTGATGTGCTTTCATTTCTCCAGTGGGGCTGACAGAAAAAATTAAAAACTCAGAAGCTATCCATTCTTCACCATCACTTAACTAGCCTCTACATTTCAGTCCCAGACTCAAAGTCTTATAATTTCCCAAGCTTTAGGTCTCTTCCCTTGGAAAGATTGTTCTCCACATTATTTTCTGTCTCTCTGTCGGGGTACCATGTAGGTCTCACCCCAAAAACTCCCCCTCCCCCACCCCCAGATGCTGCTGTTGCTGCACCTTATCTTCTTCTCTATATCCTTGTTCTTCAACTCTTTTGTATACCCTTTAACTTACTCTCTTTAATTGTTCTTTTGTGTTTTTCCCAGGAGATCAGAGGAAAATCCATTAGATCTCAATAATTTACCTGAAGATTACACGAGAGATGATAATGAGGTTTCTGATAATAGTTCTTCATCTCCTGGTATATCCCTTTGTCTTAAGTGCTATTAACTGTCTTTTAGAGTTCATAATACTTCTTTTGGTTCTCTTTTTCCTAGCTAGAAAGCTAAGAGAGTTGAACTATTCATTTTTATTTTTTCTGAAAAATAGTTAGCTATCCAAGATCAAGAGAAAAACCCCTTTTTTGTTTTTGGAATTCACTCCATGTTTTAATCTACGAACTTTCTTCAAATTTCAAATTTTTGCTACTCCATCTTTTCCAAGATTTTGTTTTGTTTTTTTCTTTTCTAAATATTTTCCTGTAAGTAGTGTTTCTTGGCTTTAGGAGTATCAATGCGAAGCCCTAGACAGGAAAAGGACAAGACAGGAAAAGTTTGTGGCTGGAATATTCATTTATGATCTGGGCAATTAGGGTTTGAGTTTGGGTATAAACTTAGGGTCATCAAAGTTGCTTTAATTGGCATTTTTGCAGCTGCTGGCTACAGGAAAAAGAAAAGCGGCGGTAGGGATGGAAAAGACGATTCCGGTAAGGTCCATGAGTGTAGGTTTTGTTCCCTCAAGTTCTGCAAATCTCAAGCCCTTGGCGGACACATGAATCGCCACCGCCAAGGCAAGTTTTTCCAGTTCGATTCATTTCACCCTTTTATAAATTATATTTTCCTTTTGGGCATGTATAGGATTTAAAAAAGAAAGGTTTTCTGCATTTTTCTTGAAAGATCAAGACAGGTAGTAGTAGCTAGGGCATGAGTTTCAGTAAAGTTAGTTATTAAAATATTGGAAGACTGAATATTTTTGGCCAATGATTTTTCCTTTTTTGAAGCATTGTCACGTCAATCTAGTTTTCTCTCATGAAAAAATGTTGGCGAATCTTTCTTTTTTGCTGAAATTCTTGTTAGCATGATTTGATTTGATTTGATTAATAATGTCTGTGTATGTTCCTCAGAGAGGGAGACAGAAACACTGAACAAGGCTCGTCAACTGGTCTTCACTAACGATTTAGCTCCAGGAGCTCATCACCTAGGGTATCTTCCAGGGTATGTGCCCTTCCCCGAATTCCCCCTCTCCCACCCTCTCTCTTTTTTACTTTTTACCCCCTTCTCTTTCTCACTTTTATGCATTTTTTTACCTGTCTTCCTGAGTAAAGGCTTGAAATACTTAAGACTGCTTCTCTAATTTTCTTTTTGTTTCTCACTTTTTATTTTGGCAGTGGCCAACAAATTCCAAATGGAGGGTTTCATCAACCTCCAGGCAACATGGGTGATGCAACAATGCCATTCAGATCAATGTACCCTACAAGGCTTTTTTCCGGTTCTTCACCACTCTTGCCATCACCTCCACCAGGCCAACCACCACCGCAGCCACCATACATTTACACGTCTCCATCACGTCTCCTCCCTTTGCATTCGCAGTATCCGGCTCAACCGGTGAATGACTACTTTGTTGGCCATGCTGTCTCTGGTTCCAATTCTAGGTATGCAGCACCTCCACCAGATACTAATTACACTTGCATCGGTGCACTGTTGGGGCATGGTTTTCCACATGGCACTGCCCCCAGCACTGGCAACAGCTCGGCCCCTGGTGTAGATCGTGTTAGAGACGTTTCAATGCACATTCAAGACGAAGGATTGCATTGGGACCGGAGGTAGAACACGACAATAGTGAAATATCTAATATTGAACAATCAGTTTCAAGAAAGATTCTATATTAAATCCTACTGTGATTTTTTTTTTTTTTTCGGACGAACGAGAGTGCAAGTTTTAATCTGCTGTATGACACGGCACTCTCACTGAATAAGAATCCGAACAAACTGACAAGTAGGGATGTGCAAAGAGAGAAATTTTGGTTTTTCTGCAGGTTTTGTGAACAGGCTTTTTGAGCTCTCACGCATTTGCACGAGCCTGCTATCAGTTTGAAGCATGGATTAAATGGATTTTTCTTTGGCTGTATAAAAGACTATGAAAATGGAACCAAATTCATAACCAAGAGTGGGGCAACTAGTTAGATTTCAACAAAAAGTAGCCAACCAGTTTGTAATTTTCCCTATAGGGATTAAATTCTAACATCCTGCTTCTTCTCTCCCATGCAAATATTACTTTAAAAAAACAGCTTCAGCCATAAATTTGTTAAATTAGGTTTCTACTTCTTAGGTTTCACAATTAAAAATCAAATTATAGCTTTATCATTTTCAGGTGATCATCGAATGAAAAATTAAGATTTCTCTTTATCTCCGTCTAATTTGCTGTATCATATGCGAATTGACAAATTTGTAATCTCTTAAATTTAGAAATATTCTCAAAATTATTGGACTTTTTTATTTGTTCATTGTTTGCTGTATCAACCTCAATATTTGAAAGACAAAAGGAAAAAATAAGACGTGTAATACCGACTTTAGTACCGATGGTCAGAGTTGAACGTGCTTGCACGTTATTTTGAAATACTTTATAAGCGCTGTAAAGATAATATTTGATACCAATTTGTTGAGAGGATTTGATGAGTTTCAAACAAATTAAAGAAAATAAAATTTAGGATACAATTTTAAGAGAAGCGAATCGTATTCTTAAAACTCTAACTTCTATGATTTAAAATTTTTGTGATGATGAAACACTACAAATGAGCAACATTTTTATACTATATTTGACACATAAGAATTAATTGCTAATACATGAATTTAAAAACCCATTAAAATTCTTAAATACATGAATAGAAATGAATTCATCTATAATAACTATAGATTCATGAAATCAAGATTCATCTAGATTAATGTGACTATTAATTAATTGAGAATGAATAACACGAAATTCATACATAACAAGAATTTTGTAGTATTTATTATATATATGAAAAACGAAAATAAGATATTATTGAAATTATTGAACTGTAGTAGAGTTAAAATTGTCAAAAAAATTATTGTCACTTGATGTGATATTTAATATATTATATATATAATTCGTTAGTTAACAATTATATTTAAAACTACATTCAATTCACTTAATACTAATATTGCAATATGTGAACATTATTAAACCACATTATATATCTTAAAGTTATCTAACATAGAAAAATAATTCACAAGAGTACTAAGAGAAAATGTAATTTTTTTTTTTTAAACATACATAAAGCATAACCTAATTTCAGAACACGAATAAAAAAGCTTCGGAAAGTTGTTAAGTTATAAAAATTCCACATCGAATAAATTTATAAGGATTTGAACTATTTCTCTTAAAATATTAATCTTATTAAAAGAAGTAACTCAAACCCTTATAAATTAATCTATATTTTTAGTGAAAATTACCTAAAAATCTACATTTAAAGACTAATTTTAAAAAGCAAATGGGATTAATTTTCATTTCATAAATCAAGTGGTAATTATATTTTAATAATTATGATTAATAAAAATTTAATTAAACCTAATCTACGTACTCACTACCCACTACACCCCATTTCATTCCCAAATCCAAGCCCTAAATATTAATTTCCATCTCTCTCTCTCTCATTTTTCGATGCGACTAAGTATCATCGATCATCGTTTGCAACGTGGCAAAGAAAGCAACATACCGATCGCGACGAAGAAGCTCGCGGCACCACTGCTTCTGCAAGTAGCAGCGAGCGCGAGCTCTGCTCGCAGCGCTTATAGAAGCAGCAACGAAGACAGTATGGCTATCGGACCCTCCATCCCGGACTTAATTCGAACTGGTGATGACTCGGGCCTTCTCATCGTAGATTTCTTCATTGCTCTATCCTACTTTACGTTGCCGAAAAATGACTGGTTCCTGAACTTCGACGTTGACTTCTAGCGGGCTTATTTAACTATTTCTTCTTTTAACAATGGCTGTGCGGATGGTGGAGATTTAATGGAGCTTGACTTGAAAATGGGAGAATTTGGAGTGAATAAGCTGGTGGTAGTGCTAACACAACAACCTATTGGGGTCGGAATGTGAAGCTTTGGCCTCGATCGGAGCTGCTGTAGTGGAGCACGATGTCGATTTGTCGTCTCCAATGGTGGCTGTGATTGTGGTGTGTGGTGAAATCTATAGTTGTGTTGATCCACATTTGGTTGTGTGGTGGTGCTAGTTAGTATTTGTTGAAGGTGTTAGTGGAAGTGATGGTAGTGATGATTGTTGTTGTGGATTTGAGGTGAATGTAGTATTTATGGTTGTGAATTTGAGGTGAAGGACGTAATGTTGGTTCATTGGAGGTATTAGTGGTGGTGGCTAGTGGTAGATTGTGGTGCTGGTCTGCGGTGTGTGCAGATTGTTTTTTGTCGTAACCCTATGTGACCAAGTATGTGTTAATTGTGACTGACAACTAGTTGTGGTTTGGACAAATACCATCACTGTTAAAATTAACTTAGTCACAAACAGTCACACTGAATATAAATTTGGTTACAGTTAGTTACATTAAGATAAATTTGGTTACAGATAGTCACAAATTAGACGGTCACAGATAGTTATACCGAAAATAAATTTTGTCACAAATAATACAATAGTCACAAATGTGACCACCTACAATGCACAACTACTGCTACCACAATTTCTGGACACTGAATATAAATTTGGTCACAGTTAGTCACATTAAGATAAATTCGATTACAAATAGTCACAAATTAGACGGTCACAGATAGTCATACCGAAAATAAATTTTATCACAAATAATACAATAGTCACAAATGTAGTCACCTACAATGCACAACTACTGCTACCACAATTTCTGGAGACTTTTCTATAGTGGGGGTGGAGTGGGGTATAGAGAGATGTTTTTCAATTTTTGGAGATTTTTCTACCATGGAGGGGGCAAAGGTGGTTTCGTGGGGTGGGGTGTAATCTCCAGTTTTCAATCTGAAATTTTTTTAGGGGTGGGGGTGGTTCCGTGGGGATAGGGTGTAATTTCCAGTTTTCAGTCTCTAAAAGTTTTTCTGGTGGTGGGGGGTAAATATGTAGATTAAATTTTATTATTATTATTATTATTATTATTATTATTATTATCATTTACCACCTAATTTATGAAATATTTTAGGGAGTGTGTTAGTTGTGAAATGTGATTCTTATGTGTAGAAGTTATGTATTGATTCCATATTTTTATCTTTATTTGATATGTAATTTTATCCCTTAAAATGTCTCCGCAGCTTGTTTGAGATGAATCTTGAAATTTGTGTGCTTATTTTTTTAGTCTTAATATAATCGAATTGTTCGTTGAAACTTAATGACTCTAATACCATTTTAAGACTTGATGTTACATTTTAAAAGGTCAACATTATTAATAGAAGTAGCAGAACGTCTTATAAGTTGATATCATATTAAAGTTTGGGGTTTTATCGTAAAATATCAACTTTATTAAGAGAAGTAGTTCAAAACCATATAAGTTGGTATATGTTTTTATCTTTATTCGATATGAGATTTTATTCTTAACAAAAGTGTTCATTAAATTTTTAGGTATTTGTAAAATGTTTATTGACGGATTGTTTCCTTTGTTAAAAAATTAGTTTCCCTCAATATAGTTACCAATGAAAACCACAGTTGGAAAATCCATTGAACAATTTTTGTTCTTCTCATAGACGGAATTGATGACATAATTTACCCCACAAATTTCCGTCTGGATTTAAAATTTATTTTCTAAAAGTTATGAAAGGATTAATTGGTCGCTGATTTCGTGACATACCATCAAATTGGATTGTGTTCATGGATTGTACTTGTGGGGTAACCTAGATAAGTGTGTAAAACACATTTATCTGCTAAACCAAACACTTGAACTAGCTTTAGTACCTTTGAAATTTTTTCTATTTTAAGGATTTTTCATTTTGTTTTAAGCACGTGAAAATCTTGTGTCATTACATAATCCAATTTGAATTAGAGAAACCATGGCTTATTGAAACGTTTTAGTCAAATTAAACCCTCGAGAGTACCGAAAACAAATTCATAACATTAGAAAAGTTAAAAAATATTTATTTATTTTTTGTAAATTAATAAAACGGTTTTTAGATCCTTTAAATGGTAAAACTAGTCCTAAGTCACGAGGATTGAGGCATTTAAATTGAACTGGGATTTATTTTCAACCTCATAATGATCCCTAAGTGTGATGCCTGCATGCGAGTTATTGAGAATCAAAGTTGATATGATTAAAGTTTATGGCAATATCCATGGAATTGAGTGTTATGTGAAGATTGGAGTGATTTCCTCCGTTTTATGTTTCATATAAACAAGTTATGATTTGCAACAATAAAGTGGGAAAAGAATTATTGTATTCTAGTCCTTGTCTTTTTTTTTTTTTCCCTCCTCAATATATTTCTTGATTCATAATCTAATGTTGTCCCCCACATCAATTTGGTGAACATGTCAGCTTTAACTGTAGCTCGACATTGACTTTTACTACTAACTTAAATGAAACGTAGGCTTGAAGAATCTAGCGCAGTTCAATCGATATACTAATTAAGTACATGTTAGTAGGTAATATTTGACAATATAATTAATCGAATTTTAGCTTCCATTTGGGAAGAATTTAATAACAGTTTAATTTATAATTAAATAGAAATAATAGATGGATAAGTAAATAATATTTGTGAATTCATTAAAATGTGTGTTTGAAAATAAAGTTTGATTAACTTAATTTCTTTTCGTTCTTAAAAACCACATCTTTATTAAGATATTAGCAATTTTAAAACTTGGCTAAAGTCAATGTGGGGTCCCGAACACATATTAATCAAATTAAATCGTATTTTATTTGACTATAGTATGAATGCCAGTGCAAGAATCTAAAGGAAATAAATTAATAGATTAATTAATGTTTAGCATGGCACTCTAATTGGGTGCAGTCGATTCGATGTTCATGCCACATGCAGACAGCTGATGGACTAAAGTCTGGATAGTAATTACTCTAGCTCTAGTCCAGATACCCTGAAATCTGCACCCACTAGGTCAATCTAGCTAGATTTGATTGTCAACGATTTGGAGCCTGTTTGAGCCCTTTTTCTTTTGTTAAAAATGTATTTTGAAATCATGATTTGATGGAGAATGTGTAGTTAAACAATACGAAAAAAAATTTGTATTTGCGTGTAATATTATTTTATTGAAGAATGTGTGGTTAAAAATAAATGTGGAAAAAATGTATTTTGAAAAAAATGAAGACCAAACAAGGGCTTGGTTTTAGTCCGTATTTCAGTGTCCTATTCATAAAACAGTTTTAACATATCTGAAAATCATAATCAAATTTGTAAACGAGGAAAAATTAATTATAGTATTCGTTTCCAACCTATTTAGTCGATTGAACACCGGTAGGGGCCGGAGCTCAAAGTCGCTTGAAGGAGTTGATGAGGTTCATTAGGTCCCACGATGAATAAACAGGAGCAGAAGCTCAAGTCAAGATCACAGGATTGAACTTTTTGAGATTTGGTTTCAGGGGGAGAATGGGAAATTCTTTAAATAATTGTTCTTCAACTTCTATTAATTGCACAATCACTTATCATTGAGAAAAATCATTTGAATCTGTGTGAAAATGTAAGGTGATCCTCGTAGTTTAACTTTATGAAGCTATGTTTTGTTAAGATCAAACTTTGATTAATACTAAAAAATTTAAAGTGAAGTATGTTTCATGAACATAATGTGACGATTTAATGAAGATTCAGATGGTTTGTTCCATTGAAAAAAATTGTATTTGTTATAATAAAAGAATAGAAAGCCAAAATATTGAAATTTTAAAGCTGACACAGTTTGATATTTGAGAATCAAGCTGGGGGACCAATAATTTCCAAGAAGAAAAAGTCAAATATAACTGTACCAATTTACGATTCTATTTGTAAAATAAAATGATAGTTTTAAAATATGCTATAAGTAAGTTATACAATTAAGAATAAATCGATGTTAGTCTATAGAATATATTTAACCAAGCTTTACTTATTTTGTAAATAAGTAATTATAAGTAAATGAACGTAGTGAATCAACATATTTAATGATAGAAAATGTTCTGAATACCTACAAAAAAAGAGAAAAAGTTAATCTCTCCATCCATCAATATCGTACAAATATCTAATACATAAAATAGAATGAGGGATGTAACTTATAATTTCTTTGCAACTACTCTCTATCTCAAAATCCATGGAAAAAGTATGTTTTCTTCGTTTAAATAATTTTAAAATTCTTGAATTTTTTATTATATGCCCAATTTCCGTAACTTAATCAATGCCTAACACTATTTTTGGTTTGCAAACTTTTTTTTTTTTAAAACCATAACAGGTGCATGTTTTATTAATGACAAAAAAAAAAAAAAAA